>PVKE010004327.1:0-65375 GCA_004027555.1 Craseonycteris thonglongyai
GGCAATCACCAAGCTATTGAGTGTGTCCATAGGTCTCTGTGTCTTTGTTACTTTCACTTTTATATTCCACCTATAAGTGAGGTCAGATCTTAAGTGTCCAGTTTGATACGTTTTGACAAATGCATATGTCTGTGCAACGCAAGGCTCTATCAAGATTAAAAATGTTTCCATCACACCAGAACTTTCTGCTATGCCTGTTCCAGCCAATCCCTGCCCGTTTCCATAGACAACTAACGTTCTGATGGGTCAAATGGTTTCGCATAGTCCTAACTTCAAGTGACATCATAGAATATTGTGGTAGTTATCTATTACTTCCATAACGTATTACCACAAATACAGCCAGTTTTACTCATGTGGGCTTCGTTCTACACAATTTTTTAAAAAAGTATTTATTACATTTGTTGGGGATGATGTCAGTTATCAAGATTACACAGGTTTCAAGTATATAGATCTATAATACATTGTCTATGTGTGGCGTTGTGTGCTCACCACCCAGAGTCAGTTCTATACAAATTTATCACGTTTCCCACACCACAGTCAAAATGCTGAACAGCCTGTCACCATGAGGATCCCTCCTGTGGCCGTTTAATAACCACACCCACCATCCTATCCTCCCTCCCGCCTCATATCTAACTCCTAGAAATCACTAATCTGTTTTCCATTTCTAAAATTGTGTCAGTTAAAAATGATATATAGATGGAATCATGCAGCATATGCAACGTTTTGGGTTGGCTTTATTCACTCAGCATAATTACCTGGATGTTCAAATTCTTGTGTGTATCAATAGCTATTTATTTTATTGAGGAGTATTTCATGATACATGTTTACCACAGTTTGTTTAACCACATACTTGTTGAAGGATATCTGGTCAGTCTCTAGTTTGGCGTTATTAAAAAACAGAAATATGAATATTTGCATGCACGTTCTTGTGCGAACATGTTTTCATTTCTCTGAAATAACTTCTGAAAGGGTCACTTGTACAGTTGTATGATAATTGCATGTTTAGCTTTTTTAATAATTCTTTTTTTTTAAGATTTATTTTATTGTTTTTGAGAGAGACAGAGACAGAGTGAAAGGGGAGGGCCCAGAGCAGTCTCTGTAGTTGTACATCATCAGTTTTCGACACAGTGTCCTTACACATAGGTGGGCGGGGGCCGAGCAGGGTGGGAATTGGGCTGGGGGCCTCCAGAGTGGAAGGCACGCCCCCTCGAGCCAGGGGCCAAACTGGGGGGCAAGAACCAAACTGGGGGCCAAGAACCAAACTGGGGGCCTCCCACATGGGAAGCACACCTCAGTTCAGTATGTGGGTCTGCACAGGCCGGGGCCGGGATTCGATCCTTGGTCCCTAGAGCTGCAAAGCAAGCGCTTAACACACTGAGCCATCCTGGCTTCCCCAGTGATTTTTAAAAACTACAACAACTCTTTCCCAGAATGTCTGGACCATTTTGTATTCCCACCAGCAGTGAGTATGTGACTCCCATCCCCACCGGCACTCATATTACCACTACTTTTTCTCTTAAATATGTTTTACAGTGTCACCTTTTTCAGTTAAAGCATGATTGCTGATCTAAAAATCTTTTGTGGATTTATACTCTTGAATTATAACATATAAGGCTGAAACTGTAAAAAGAAGGGCAAATATATTGCCACTATTTCTGATGTTAACCTTTCTGATAGGCATGTAGTGAAAGCTCATTGTGGTTTTAAATTTCATTTATATGATGGTCAATGATGTTGAATATTATTTAATATGTTTATTTGCCATTTGTATATTCTCTCCAGTCTTCAGTCCATTTTCTAATTGAATTATTACATTTTCCCCTGTTGAGTTATGAGAGTTTATTAGATATTTAGATACTAGTCCTTTGTTGGGTAGCGTGTAGCTTGTTTTCTCAACCTTTTCATACGAGCTTTTGAAGAGCAAATGACTTTGATTTTGATGAGGCCCAATGAATTGTTTTTTTCTTTTATAAATTAGCTTTTCATTGGTGAATCTAAAAACTCTTTATCTATACTTAAATGCTACAGATCTCCTGTTTTTTTCTAAAAATTTTACAATTTTATATATTACATTTAAGCCCATAATCCAGTTCATGTTAACTTGTGTATAAGCTGGGACTACCACCAATCATCCCCCAGAAGGGGCAAAATTGGCTCAGTTGAGAATCACAAATTGACATAAAAAATGAAGACTACTGAAAATGATAACTATGTGGGTAAAGATAAAAAATGGTTTTCTCATTACTTAAATCTCTATAAAATATAATTGACTATATATAACAACATGAGTACAAGGCTAAAAGGAAAGAAATAAAATTATACTTTCATAAGGTTTTTATACCATCTGTGAGGTGGTAAAATATCATTTACAGTAAACTTTTATAAGTTAAAGATGGATACCATAAATCGTAAATCAGCCACTCAACTACAACAAAGTATAACTAATTAGTCAACAAAAATGATAAAATAGAATAATAAAAATGCTCAAATAGCCCAAAAGAAGACAAAAAAGAAACAAAAGATAAATGGTACAATAGAAAACAAATAGCAAGGTGATAGATTTAAACTCAATCATATCAATACATACTTGAAGATATAAATTTTAATAACATTCCAATTAAAGGCAGAGGTGGTTGGATTGGGAAAATATATATATACACACACAACTATATATATATATATATATATATATACACACACACACACACACACACACAACTATATTTTGCCACCATGAAATTCAGTTTAAATATAAAGACACAAATTGGATAAAAGTTTAAAAATAAAGGAAGTTATGCCACAAAACATTCATTTTAAAAAAGCTCAAGTGGCTATATTAATATCAGACAAAATAGTTTTATAACAAAGATTTTTCAGGAATAATCATTTTATATAAAAAAAAATAGTCACAGGTATGTAAAGTACAACATGGGGCATACAGTCATTAATATTGTCATAATTCTATATGGTGTCAAATGGGTACTAGATTTACCAAAATGATGGCTTCATAAGTTATATAAGTGTCTTATCACTATGTTGTACACCTGAAATTAATATAATATTGTATGTCAAATGTAATCTAAAAATAAATTATAAAAATTTAAATACAAAAAAAAAATGTGAATAAGACTAACAACAAAGATAATTGATTAAAATAAATGCTAATACATTTCACCACAAAAAAAAAAACCAAAAAACAAAAAACAATAAAAGGATCAATTCAACAAGAGGAGATAATCCAAAATATTATGCATCCACTAACACAGTTTCAAATAACAAACGCTAATAAAACTTCAAGGAGAGATAGACAAATCCACAAATATAATTGGAGATTTCAACACCTGTATCTACTTAATTGATAGAACAAGTAGAAAAAGCATTAATAGTATAGAAGACTTCTGGAAGCCCGGATGGCTCCACTGGTTGAGTCTTAGGGACCGAGGATTGAATTCTGGCCCCAGCTTGTGTGAACCCATATTCCCATGTGGGGGGCCTCCCGTACAGTTCTTGCTGGGAGGAGCTTCCCATGTGGGAGGCCCCAGCCCAGTTCCTGCCCTGCACAGACCTATGCCCACCCGTGTGGAATGAAACTATAGTGAAAACTGATGATATACAACTGTGGAGACTGCTCTGGGCCCTCTCCCTTCTCTCTCTCTCTCTCTCTCTCTCTCTCTCTCTCTCTCTCTCTCTCTCTCTCTCTCTCTCTCTTTTTCTTTCTCTCTCCCTCTCTCTGTCAAAAACAATAAAAATAAATTTTAATACCGTATTTTCCGGCGTATAAGACGACCCCCTAATTTTACAGTTAAAACATAGGTTTAGGCCTATATTCGCTGTATAAGACTACAGCCTCGGAAGTGGGGGGTCGTCTTATACAGCGAATATAGGCCTAAACCTATGTTTTAACTGTAAAATTAGGGGGTTGTCTTATACGCCCGGTCGTCTTATATGCCGGAAAATACGGTAATATAGAAGATTTGACCAACACTATCAACTAAATCGTCTGAATTGGTATTAACAAGAGCAGAGTACACATTTTTTTTTCTAGCATGCATCAACATTGATTGAGAGAGACTAAATTCTGGTGCATAAAAACACTAGGAATAGGGAAGCCGGGATGGCTCAGCGGGTTGGGCGCTCGCTTTGTAGCGCCGGGGACTGAGGATCGAGTCCCGGCCCCGGCCCGTGCGGACCCATATGCTGAACTGGGAGCTCCCCCAGTTAAGTTCTCTCTCTGTCTCTGTCTCTGTATCTTTCTCTCTCTCTCTCTGTCAAAATAAATAAAAAAAATATATATAATTTAAAAAAAAACAAAGAACACTAGGAATAGAAATTCCTCAAACTGATAAGGCATCCTGGTTTTAAAAGTACAGCTAACCTCAGCCCTAAGGACAGGGACACTGAATGCTTTTCCCTTCAGATCAACAACAAAGCAAGAATGCCCACTCTCTATCCAATCCAATATTATTCTGGATATTATAATCTTAAAGCAATAAAAATACAGAAAGCATCCTAATCAGAAAGGAAGAATTAAACTTATCTTTATTTGCAAATGATGCAATAATATACATAGAAAATCCTATAGAATTTAAAAAAGATAAAAGAAAGCATACTAGAACTAATAAGTCATTTATGCAGGTTCTAGTATATAAAATAAATATTTAAAAATTGATTGTATTTCTATATGTTATCAACACAAATTGGACATTAAAACTTAAAAACATTTATAATAACATCAAAAATATAAAATACCTAGGGGTAAGTTTGAAAAAATATGTGATAGATGGGTACACAAAACTATAAGACACTGCTGAGAAAAATTAAAGAAGTAATCAATTTAAAAAAAGCAGGCGGGGGGGAGAGATACAGCATTCTAAACAAAATGTCAGCCATCGTTGGTGGAAACTGACAAATGGTTTCTAGAAACTTAACACTATTTGATTTCAGGACTGATTGTAAAGCTACAGTGATCAGAAGAATGTAGTATTGGACTAAAGGTAGACAAATAGATTCGTAAATAGAATAGTCTAGAAGTAGATCTGATTATTGACCAAGCTACAAAGAGATTCAGTGGAAAGAGAATAATATTACTAAGCAAACGATGATGGAACATTGAAGAACCATATTAAAAAAGAGAAATGTTTGTCATACCTTAGATTATATGCAAAAACAAACTAAAAATAAATTATGAACCTAAATATAAAACATAAAATTATAAAATATCTATAAGAAAGTATAGGAGAGTCTTTGAGCTCATGGGTAAGAAAGATTTCTTAATTACAATGCCAAAAGCATCATCCACAATAAAGAAAAAATATTGGTAAACTGGATTAATTAGAATCAATAACTTCTGGTATTCAGAATACATTGTTTAGAGAATCATAAGATAAACCACATATTGGGTTAAAATATTTTCAAATTACATAACTGATAAAGGTCTCATTGTCCCAGGTATACTTAAAAGCAAAACATCAAAACTCAATGAAAACACAAACACAATGACAAAAGATTTCTACAGATACCTTGTGAAAGAACATATGATGCAAGGTACAGCTACACATACCATATGGGACGAAGTTTACCATCAAATTGGTCCCTATGGAGATGGAAATTAAAACCATAATGAGATCCTACTACACACCTATTACAATGTCTAAAATTGACCACACCAAGTCTTTTTAGGGACATGGAGCAACACAAAGCCTAATACAGACGTGGTGGGAACACAAAATTACATCATAACATTGGAAACCATTTGGCTCTTTCTCTGGACTTAAACACGCGCTTCCTGTATGACCCACCAAGCCCTCTCCTGGGCACCTACCCTCAAAGGTCTTTATGTGAATGTTTACAGCAGCTTTTTCCTCAGTTGCCAAGAACTGGGAACAGTCCCCATGTCCATCAGCACATGGTGGGTATGAGTCACGGGGTCCCCACACAATGGAACACTGCTCAGCAGTGAACAGAAGCACACGGCTGACACACAACATCAAGTCTGATGCAAACATCACGGCTGAACCTCAAAAGCATGCTGCCAAGTGACAACGGCCACACGCGGAAGGCCACCTGGTGTATGATGCTGTCCTATGACCTTCTGGAAAAGGGAAAACGGTAAGGAGCCGAGTCGGGTCAGCGGTGCCAGGACCTTGGAGTGGAGGAGGAGACTGACCCCGAGGGCTGAGGAGGAACCACGGGGGCTGCCACACATACATAGAGTCAGGAAACCGGGTTGCGTATCAATATGCCCGACTTCTTTACTTACACAGAAGAGAAGACTGTCTTCTCATCCAGCCTCTCCCAGCCCTTGTCCCGTGTAGATTTTCCAGAATGAACACGGAGCAAACGAGAAATGTCCTTTCCCACCGCTACAGGAGCCAGTGCCGCCGGCCTCTTTCTCTGTGCATGTCTCCCCACGAACCCAAGACGGGAGCGTTGTCTCTGACAGAGCCGGATGGGAATTAAATACCACGATGACACGGAAAGCCAGTGCAGATGTTAGGGCACCACTGCGGTTCCGTGTCGTACCCTGGGCCCGCTCACGTGCTCTTTGCTTTCACACGATTTCTGCACGTGACCTTCTCGGGATCCCCGCTCGCTCTACAGCTTACTTCCCCTGTGTTGCTTCTTCTCTTTGTTTGATGTCTGTCCCGTTTCTTTGACATTACTTGCCATGATGTAGAACTGAAATGGTCCCTTTTAATGTCTTACTGAATGGGGGTTTGTTTCTAGTTCCTAAACTGCACCGTGCATGAGAACGTGCAGTGTTTCTCCATGAAAGGCCCCGTTTCATCCATCTACTTCTCCTTGTAGGCTCTGCCCTGATTCTGCAGCAGTAAACAGACGTCCCCGGGCCCCCGGAATCGCCGTGTGCAGTGAGCAGAGCAGGTTCAGTGCTGACACCCCCCGTGGCTGGTCCCCGAATAGGTGGTTAGCTCTGGGAACGTCATGCCTTTTCCAGGCTCCTACCGTAAAGACAGGTTTTGAGGAAGCGTGACCGCGGGACATCTTCTTGCCCAAATGTCTACTGAGCACAGCTTCCCTACCCTGACAAGCTGGGGTCACCTCTACAGAAGGGGTCTCCTGGCCCCCTGGGTCTCCTCGCGAACCTGGTTGCCAAGACCAGTCCTAGACCCCAGTCCCTTCCTTCTCATGTCCCCACCCCTCCCCTGTAGCTCCCAGACCCTGATCCTCTCTCCACACGTGTTCTAGGCGGCCCTCGCCCTAGTCCACTGAGAGCATCTCCTGCCCACCCGCCACCCCCACGTCCACGCTGGAGACTTGGAGAAGACCACAGGGTTTGTCCAAACTCTGCCAGGCATGAGCCATTATCCCTCAGCATACGGTGTGCACGGGCCGGGGCCAGGACTCCAGCCCCAGCCCTCATGGCTGCAAGGCAAGCGCTCAACCGCTGAGCCGTCCACATCACCTACAATTTCCGTATTTTCTCTCAATCTTCCCCCGCCCCAAACACACATCTGCACTCATTTCAATCACTAGTCTTTTGCATTTGGAAGGTACCCAATACCTGCATTTTTTAATGATGAGTGAATATATAACCTATTTGTTTACCAAAGCCTAAAATCAAGGCACAATTAGCTACAGTTTCCTCTTCCACACCCTGTAGCAAAGCATAAACGTTTGAATTCATTTGTGCCATTTCTTTTTATTCTAAATAGCACTGATCCACGCATTAAAAGAGAAAACATTCCTTAACCTTTGTTGACATCATCGTATCTGTCTTTCACTGATCTTCAAACTATGGAATGAAATATATCTAGAAGAGAATAGACGATCAGAGATTATTTTTTTTAATTGTGAAAATTGGGGTGTATGAGATATTTAGGGACCATTAAAAGCATTCATTATTAAGATATTCCCATGGGGAAGAGTGCCATCGAGTTGACACCATTCTGCTTCCTGTATGTGAAATTATTGTCACGTCTGAGCTGGATGTGCATCTATCGGGGGAGAGCAGACTCGATTCTGTTTACAGCTCCTTACTGAATCCCTTCAGCCCACCATTCCTGGCCCGCCAGGTTCCTAAATACTCGTGTTTCAACCAGCACAGCTCTCTCTGCGAACATCCTACCCCAGGGAATTCACCCGCTGGCCATTTGGAAACGAATGGATGTGTCCACGGGAGAGGAGACGGTGGCCCGTGGCGGGCAGCGGCAGCCTTCCGTGTGGAGCCCGCGCTGTACTGTAGGCGCTCTTAGTGGGGGCGTAATTAGTACACGCAGACAATCAGGCTCGACCCCGGGGTCCCTGTGTGAGAGCCCCGTTTCAGCAGGGAAGCTGCATCTGGCTCGCTGTTGCCAGAGCGCTCCCCCGCTACTCTGCCCCCCCATCTCCTCGACAGTGTTGGGTTATTGGGTTTGAATGAGGGTTGCAATCAGTTCATTAGCTGCTTCGGTGCCGCTCTTTGCCAAGGCTATTACTGGCTGGCTTCCCCATCGCCCTCCCCGGGCATTCAAGTGCAGGGTCCTTGACCTTTCCCTGACCACCATTCTGCTGCAGGCTGTCCTTCACGCGGGTCATCTATCATGTCCGCCGCCTTCCACACACGCGCTGACACACGTCGGTGAGAAGGCACGGAGCTGGGTCCAAGGCACAGCTGCTGTGCTCTCCACGGGACTCACACTTCACCTGCTCCAAGCCCTCTCTTGTCACTGGCTTAGAAGGCCAGGCAGCAGGAATGTCTGCATAAACTCCTTTCTGCTCCCGATCATCATGGCCTGAAGCCAGCAACAACTCCCATGTGTTTTCAGGGGCGGTCACAAGGATCTCTCGGATTTGGCTGTCCCAACGGCTTGGAAAATTCTTTCACCTTCCCTTTACATTTTAGAATTCAAAAAGAAAAAGAAAAAACAATTTATCAATACAAGAAAGAGAATGTAACTCAGGCCCAGAACTTCACAGACCCCGAACACCACGTCATTTACAAATCAATTATTAAACTACAAGGCCAACATTTGCTCTAAAATTGTTATGTCCGTGTTGATGGCTTATCTTCTCCACAAACTGGTAACCAGGTCACCTTCAAATGAACAAAGACTCTTGCTTACGTGTTTCACGTTGCTAAAAGCGCAATAGTACAGACCATTTGGAAGTCTACAACGTGACGTCTGAAAGGCCTCACTGGACGTCTGACCTCTGTTGCCTCCGAAGGAGCGTTCCTCCGCCCTGGAAAACCTCCTCCGTGTTCTGCGCTGGGGTTTCCTGGGCCTCCCTCGAGTGCTGACATTCTGACATGTCTCATGAGGTCTTCAAAAAGCTTTCTTTCTTTTTGCCTAAAATACAGAGCAGAAATGTGTTCTGCGTTTCTCTCCCTTTCATTCACATCTGTTGTGTTACTCATTTGCTTAATTTGACTATCTTGCTTTGGCCTTTTTTTTTTCATTCGGGTGAATGTTGAGTGACAGCTACAGTATGTTGGCCATGGCGTCCAAATCGCTCAGCCTGTGTAAGCGTCCTCTGCAAATGCGTGACTTCCTCCCCTGGGTCTGGGGCGTATGGGCCATGCATTTCAACAGCGCTTTCACGCAGATGGGGTTCCCACGTCCTGTAACAGGAAGTGCCTGCTACCCCAGGCACGACGTGTCCTTGGCAAGCCAACAAGAAGGGAGTCTTCTCTGCTCTTTGTGTCTGAGATGAAGGGCTAGCGTTTGGCTGGGTTACAAATTCCCTACAAACCAGTCTTGAAACGGTGATGGCACATCTGAAGTGTCCTCACCACGCTCAGCCTCACTTACCAACGGGACCGGTATGAGGACGTGGGCCTCATTATGTGCGAGGGATACGAGGTCAGGGTTCTCCCTGGTCCCCCTTCTGCAGACGGGGGGACTGAGGCAGAAGGCATCAGCGGACAGAGTCTGGGCAGAAGTGGGCCGTGCTCGCGCCTCCCCAGCAGAGCCCGCGCCCAGCGGAGTGCCTGCAAGATGCAGGCTCACGCAGGTCCCTCTGAAGGCTGACCATTTCAGCAAGGATATGACAGCCTTTTCTAGCCACCTGGCGGCAAGCTTCAGTTGAAACCTCCCGGCCACCTGGCTGTGGACTAAATTCCTATTCGAATTGGGAGCACTTTCACTTTCTATGACGGTATTTGGGTTTGGCCTCATCTAGGTAAACTGTGTAGTTGCAGAATAAACTCAATGCCTTTGAAGAGGCCCTTTATTGGCAATTTTGATCCCATTTAGAATAAATGCTAAGTTAAGAATGAATTCAAAGTTGAAAGTTATTCTAAATAAATAAATATTGCAGGAAGACAGGTAGCCCTTTAATAGTCAAAGACTGTAAATAGTATTTTTGTCCAAATGTGTGCCCATAATAGCGTCTATGAAATCCGGCTAAAAAGGTTGGCCTCTCCCATAGATCCTTGCAACAGTCAATAAAAACGTATTATGCAGAATTCTTAGTACAATTGTATCCCTCTGCACAACATCTCCCTATTTTTAAGCTGCTAATAACATTCCAAAAATAAACCTTCCATCAGTTCAAGCTAGCACCTTTGTCTGAGAAGAAAGCATACAAATGCATCGCCTACAAGCAGTTAAAAAATCAAAACTACGGCAAGCTCGGGAAGCGTCTCCACAGGGAGTCGTTGCAAATGGTAACACAAGTCCCCATGCAAATCCACTTCTGTCAGCTATGTCGCAGATGCCCCAAAAAGCAAGCACAATAAATATGGAGTATATAGATATAAAACGGCGATGATGGCACGCGGGAGGATTCAGAAGCTCCTCGGCACCTTCTTAGAACGTGCACAATGCGAAGCCTTTAAACAACTCTGTCTTCTCGCAGAGCTGTGCGGCATCCCCAAAGCAACGCTTTTGTGCGCCTTGGGGACGGCTGAAGGGAAAACCACCTGCTTTCCGAACGGCAACTGCGGCCGGTGTGCTCGGGGACACACTGGTGTCCGAAGGGTGCAGATTTCAAAACCAAAACGTAGGTGTCCGCGGCACCATCGGGCCGATTTCTGGTCGAAGTCACCCCACGGTCTTGCGTGGGCCTGAGGTGCTGACCTTGTTCCACATGGTGGGGCCCACTCTCTGGACTCTGCCTCTGGGCTCAGACCCAGTGGTGTGGCCATGCCCCCCACCCCCCATCAGACATGGGGCGCCCCACCACTGCAGCTTGGGAGCAGCGTGTCCTGACTACCAGCCCCTGGGGTCCTGCCCGCGGGCACCCACCAGCCCTCCATGCCCAGCTCCAGTGAACACCCATGCACCTGGCTATGCCAGGCCCCCACCCTGCAGCCTGGCTGGCCTTGGCAGGGCCTCTGTGGCACCTCTGTGCTGGACGCCCCACCCAGGGGCACGCGGGTCGCCCTCAGTCCCCTCCTTGTGTGGAAGCACGTCCCACAGTCTCGTCTCCCGGGCGGCGGGGAGGGCTGCACTGGCCCGTGTGGCTGAGCTGGCCTCTATGAACATCTACGGAAACGGATGGGTCTAATGGTGGCAGCTGCCGAGCTGTCACTCAGGCCGGGGGGACTGGAACGGAGACAAGGCGAGCATCGTCAGAATGACTCTGTGATCTTGTTCACGGAGCATGCCTTGAACTTGGAGGTACAGCAAGGACACAAAACCTTGTTTGCTGCACAAATAACTTCCCGTAGCTGCAAAATGCACTCTAGGAGGAGCCGGTGAACACCTCCCCTTGATTTGTGCCTAACACGTAAGAGGGGGAGGGGGTGGGGGGACAACCCAGCTGTCTACTGCATTGTGCGAACATATACATGCATTTAAATTACTTATATCATTACTTACAGATGTAATTGTGAAATATGTTCTTTCTGCATTCCAAATGAGGGGCTGAACAGATGGTGAACGCTCACTTTAAAGCAGTATGTCCATTAAAGAACCCGTCCTGTTGGTGTTTAGTGCAACAAAGCGCTGAGTTCGCTGCAGCAGCTTCCACAGCCACGGCTCACACGAGGCAGGACGGCGCTCGGGAGACTCGGCGGCCCAGGTGCAGGCCCGGTCCCGTGCGGCCGGGCACCACGCCGCCTGGGCACCAGCCGGGGGCCTCTAGAGCGAACGCCCACTGTTTGGCTTCACCTTTTGCTTCCAAAGAGGAACGTCCGCAAGCAGCTGACGCCCACCGCTGCCTGGCCGCTGGCTCCGTCTCTCTCTGCGCTCCAGATGTGCTGGAACGTGCGCCTCCAGATGCCTCACCTGCAGCAGGACCATCCTGCTCCCGTCCCGAGGAACCGTCTGGCTTCCGGAGCCGCGGTCAGGCGGGGGCTGGGGGCCCATCAGAGCGGATCTCTCTTCTCCGGGCGCAGCAAGAACCTTCGGGAAGCACGGTGTGCGAGAACCGCTGGGGGCCTTCTCGACGCTACTGCGAACCAGGGAACGCACCTGTCTTTGTGCCATCCTCGTGTGAGAATTCCTTCAAAGAAAGGGAGCGAGACACCCTCACTCCCACGACCCCCACGACTGCCTTTTTGGCAACAGTGTTGGTCGTTACCACCCCCTAGAAAAGCTTTCACGAGGAAGACAGAATACTCACTGCTCTCCAAGCAGCCAGGTGCCGGCCACGGGCGGGCCCTTCCGGGTGGGCGTGGATAAGTCCTTCCACGGTGCGGACGTGGAAACGAGCAGGACAGCTGCTGCACCTCCCTCCGTGGCAGGGTGGCCACTGCACTTCCTGTGCGTGGGCATCAGTGCTGGGCGGCAAGGTTAGAGGGTGGGTGCTGCACCACGGGGCAGCCTGTGGTTGTCCCACAGAACTTAGGGGTAAACCGAGGCAGGGCCCCAGGGTTACCAGCAGTCACCACAGCTGACCAGTGGAAGGTGGGGTGGCAAAATGGCAGAAACTGTCCCCCCAGGAGGGGCGGGTTTGGGACCCAGTGTTGCTGGACTATGGGAAGGTCAGGATGTGATGAAGAGGGGAGTCTGGGCAGAGGAAGCCGAGGGGGAGGAGAGGCCATTGTTCTGGGCGGTGTTCGTGTTCCTCATCAGAGCAGCAGGACGGTAGAGACCCTCTTCCGTTCGCAGGCAGAGCACCGGGACGGTAGAGACCCTCTTCCATTTGCAGGCAGAGCAGCAGGACGGTAGAGACCCTCTTCCCTTCGCAGGCAGAGCACCGGGATGGTAGAGACCCTCTTCCCTTCACAGGCAGAGCACAGGGATGGTAGAGACCCTCTTCCATTTGCAGGCAGAGCAGCAGGACGGTAGAGACCCTCTTCCGTTCGCAGGCAGAGCACCGGGACGGTAGAGACCCTCTTCCATTCGCAGGCAGAGCACCGGGACGGTAGAGACCCTCTTCCGTTCGCAGGCAGAGTAGAATTCGCTCAGGGATCACCCAGTTCAAGTACCCATGTGCTTGCTGTCTTTCATGCTCCTTGCTCTGGGCAGAGGATGGATGGGGGACGGAGGACAGCAGATGAGCCCTCGAGGGTCCATGTTGTGTAAGCGTCACTGGGGATGTGGACAGGGGTTGGGAAGGGGAAAGCTGGCAGGGGCTGCTGTCACCGTGAGCTCAGCACAGCTATACCAGCACCATCCGTGCAGGACACTTCAGTCAGACGCCCATAGAGCAGACTTCCAGGGTGGGGCTGCCTGGGGGAACCCGGAAGCCCGGGGAGAGTGTGGGCACAGGACCCACGCCCACACCAGTGCCCGGGTCCCACCTCCGCACATGCCGCACACTGCACACAGCTCTGCCCAGCCTCGGCCGGTCCACTGCCTGACCTCCAGGCGGCCACCTCCTCCCCTGCCACCCTCCTGCTCTGGACATGTCCCCGGTCCAGGAGCTCACCCTGAATTCTCTCACCCACTTATCTCTTCCTAGAGTGACCTCAGCCTCCTCAATGAGCCATCACTCCCCTTTCAGGCCACGCCGCCATGCCAACCCCCTTTCCATCTGTCCCGGGCCTTGCCACCACCACACTGGCTGCCTTCATTGTTGCCTCCTTGGTTCTGGCAACAAGGCCACATTTCACGTTCCCCGTGCACAGCGCCCCCCGCAGCTCTGGGGGACTGACAACACCTGGGTGGGGCCCTCACACAGCCAACGCTCTGGGTGAGGGTGACTCATGGCATCTGAGAACACTGCCAAGTTCCAGTTCACGACCTGGCAGAGCCCCCAGTGCCAGCTGGGGGTCTGAGCCCCGGACAGCGGGACTGAGGGCTGTCACCTGTAACTGCTCTGGCCTTGCTGGCGTGCTGCCCGACACATAGTAGGGGCTGGGGAAGGGTGGTGAATCAACAATGAGGAAGACTGGCACAGATGGCCCGGCGTTAAGTACCAGAGGCAAAGGGGAAATAAAAGAAAGGAGCTGGTAACACCTGCCAAGGTCAATAAATGAAGGGACGTCACCAGGGGCCGTGGAAGGAGAGGATCTGATGTGGGGAGAAGCAAGGGCTGTGGACTCAAAAAACAAAAAAAGAAAGAAGAATCAGACAGGAGCAGCATGGCTGCCTCTGACGGATGAGGTCACAGAGTGGGTGACAGGAAGGGGGCCTCACTCCAAAGCAGTGATGTCTCAAAAGGCCTCCAAGGAGCAGGAATCAGAAGGCAAGAGCAAGGACAATGAATGCCAGGTGGGATGGAACAAATGGTGCCCCCAAAATCTGTATGTGGAAGCCCCACCCCTGGGACCTCAGAATGTGGCTGCATTTGGAGATGGGCTGGTCAGAGAGATCACGGCATGAAAATGAGGGGAAACTCACAGATCCGGAGAACATGTTGATGGTTGCTACATCGGAGGGGTGTTGGGGGCACAGAGGGGGAGAGGGGAGGCATTAGGTGGTACAAGTAGCTGTTGTAATAGTCACAGGGATGTGAGGTACAGATGGGAATGTCATTCATATATGGTCCTAGCCATGCAAGGCGTCAGCTGGGAACTAGACTTAGCAGGGCGATCACTTTGTAAGTTATACAAATGTCTAACCACCATGCAGCACACCTGCAGCTAATATGAAACAATACTGACTGGGGGGAGCTGGGGTGGCTTAGCGGGTTCAGCGCTCGCTTTGCAGCCCCGGAGTCTGAGGATTGAGTCCTGGCCTGTGTGGACCCACATGCTGGACTGGGGTGTGTCTCAGAAACTGAATCCAAAACTAATGGCATGCAACCATGGAGGCTGCTCTGGGCCCTCGCCCTTCTCTCTGTCTCTCTCTGTCAAAAAAAACCCCAACAACAATAAAAATAAATCTCTAAAAACATACTGAATGTCAACTGTCATTGAAAAATAAAAGATTGCTTGAAAATAAATAAAAATAAAAGGCAGCCACGAAGGCGAGCCCTAATGCAGTATGACCGGGGTCCTCCTGGAACTTCCGCTCCTTCAGCTGCCCCGGATGTGGGGCGCTGTCATGGCAGCTCCAGGAGCACGACGCTGCAGGTGACCCCGGAACCGGAGTGAGATGCTCACTGAACCGGAAGCTCATACCCCAGTGTGAGGCAGCTCCTCGGGGCACCCCTGAGAGACACAGAGACAGACAGGGAGAGGATGTCGGAACCTGCGGCAAGAATGGAAGTCAGGACCCTCCCCTGTGGCCGGCCACCCCCGGCCCACAACGCTCCCGGGCCGGCCCAGGAAGATGGAGCTAGGGGCCCTTTTCTGGCTCTCAGACGGTGGAGCAGTGGGCCCCACGAGGACAACCATCAAGGGCCCCTGTGTGTGCAAGTCCCGAGGTCACCCCGTCGCTGAACTGGCCGCCCGGGCCCGGACCCTCCTGAGGCCTGGAGTTCGGACCTGACCCCGTAAGCATCTCTGACCGGCCCAGCCACTTCCCCCGGGTGTGGCCGGCCTCCTGCACGCACCTGTGCCCTCCGAATCCCTGGTCCTGTAGGCGTTTGCAGAGGGACGGGGTGCCAGCAGGTGAACAGACAGCGCAGGGGGTGCGCAATCCCCCCAGAACAAGGCCTTCCCTTTACGGAGGGGCAGGTTCGGAGCCTGAGTTCGCCCCGCAGAGCAGTGGGCGAGGTTGTCAGCAGAAGTGCCAGGAGGAGCGCCCCTCCCATGTGCACGGCAGTCACAGCTAAAACTTAATTTTTTCAGAAGCCGGGAAAATTGGTGGAGGCGTTTGGAAGATGAACCAATTCCAGTTTAAAAGTAAAAATATATAAAATAATAGTACCATAAGAAGAACGATCAGGAGCGGGAAGCCTCGCCCTATTATAGACGTCAGTGCAGCGGGAGCAAAAGAGAAATCATCTAGCAAACAGGAAAAAAAATAAAGGCCTGAGAACGACAACGCGTGTGTGGAGTATTGATGCAAAATTCATATATATAACATTTTTGTGAGGAGAAAGGAATTACAATGATAGGAACATTGTGTGGATGGCTTTATGGAAAAACCTCAAAAAAATAAGATAATAGATATAAAAGCACCGTGTACGGAGGCCATTGAAATGTAAGTATTATACACCTAAATTACAGTACACCTGAATTTTTATACGCAAGCCCCGTTCTGTTGTGTGCTGTTAGGTGTAAGCTCTGGAAGACAAGAAGGGATGTCTTCCTGCCATCTTTGGCTTGTGTGGCATGGTGCCAGGCGTTGGTGTTCAATGTGAACTGAATTGAGGCTCGCATGTGACGACTTCCACATTACAATACCCTTGAACAGTGCTGACCTGGAAGGAACACGAATTATAGTTACAAATCAGACCCATTTGGGTATAAGAAAGAAACTAAAACGTGCCAATGGTGGTCAGATCTGGCAAACTGTAGAGAAGATTCTAGGCATTATCGTCTACTGAGAACAAAACAGCTACCGTAGAAAGAAAACCACGAGGCGTGCAGAAAAGTCATCTGCTCTTGGCTTGCCAGTCACCTGTGACCACAGCGTGTCCTAAGCATGTCACACAGATATGCTTTATACAGGTGCATGCTCATTGTTCGCTCAGCAACACAAAGTCATAGAGAAATTGTAACGAGTAAAAATTTTAGATCGCACCTACCACACAATTACTTTTACACTCTTGATTTTTCTTTCATGAAGTTGGTATAACACCGCACAGGCAGTTTTAACCCTGCTTTTAAAACTTTCCATTGTGAATGCCATTCAACATTATTAAACGTTATTTCCCAACAATGTCCCCGATGCTGTGCCATGTTCCGTCTCGGGGATGTGTTTGTTAATCCAGGCAGCAGATGGTTAACGCACAGTCAGTTCTTGGCAGGTCCTGGGCCAGGTGGAGAGGGACAGCAGGGACAAGACTGGAGAGGCTAAAAGTGTGGGACTAAACACAGACACGCGTGGGCCATGACTGGCATGCACATGCCACCATGAGCCATTTAGCTCCCCTGGCATTTCTGACATTGTCACCAACTACAGGGTCCTACGTGGCAGAAGCCCCAGCCCGAGCCAAGCCGAAAATCCAGGTCCAGGTGGGCAAGCCTGCTGGACAGGGGCAAGGTCCCCAGGGCTGGGTTGCTGGAGGAGCGTGAGGAAGGGGCTTCCCTGTCACGTTGGGAACCAGGTGCATGAGGGTGGGAAGGGTGGTCTGCCTGGCCCTGTGACCTTGCTCCTGAACCCTCGATGGAGAAAGCGCCGTGGTCCACAGAGCAGAAGCTGTTCTCAGAAGTGCCGCTGGAGACAGGGGCCAGTGCGCCCCCCGGGTCGGGGCTGGAGGCCCCTGGGAGAGCCGTGCAGGGCGTGGACACCAGGCGCTCTCAGGAGCCTGGGTCACAGGTGAGGCCACCAGTGGGTGCCGTGTTAGGACAGCTCCTGAGCGCAGGAGAAAGCCAAGGCTCTGCGGCCACCACGGTGACCAGAACGGTGGCACTTCCTAGGCTTTGTGCAGCGTGTCTGGATCTATGAGGACCGAGGGCTGGAGGCTGTCAGCAGACAGGGCAGAACTCCTGTTGGGGCTGGTGAGACCAAAGAACGGGGTGCCGGGTGCCTGTGTGAACTGGGTGAGGTCCTGACTGCGCGCCGCCGGCGTGATTGGCAGGCACGTCTGCATCAACGTGGGCACCCCTCACCCACCAGGCAGCGGGAGAGGGCCCGCACCCCACCCCGTCAGCGCCGAGGATCCCCAAACTTTCATCTTTGCCAGTAAGATGAGTTTACCTGGCATGTGGTTTCACTCATTTTCTGTAAACTGAAAAGACGGATGCTTCACATTTTGGTGCATTTCCATTTTCTTCCTCGGTAAAATATCGGTTTATGTCTCTGAAAAAGACAGAATGGCAGTGTCGCTCCCGCGAATTGCATCTATAGATTAAGGATATTAACGTTTTACGTTCATGTTTGTTGCAGGTCTTTCCTTCATTGTCATTTTGCTTCATTTTGCCGCTAAGTGTTTGCTTATGATTTCTGACGACACAATATATGACCTTCGCACGGTCACACTGATCAGTCTCTTTCCTGTAATTGTATAATAGGACGTCCTCGCTGTCCCGGAAACAGGTAAAGAGTAAGCATATTTCATTCTCCTATGGCTTCCTTTTCTACCTGAATCCTTACGTCTATCAGCACTGGTTTGGCGCAGGGGTTGTGGGGAGGAGGAAGCACGGTTGTGTTTTCCCCTGAGTTGCTAATGTTTTCAGCATGATTTGTTAGCTAACACTCCTTTTCTGTTCTTCACAACACACTCTTTATCATATTGTGGATCTTCATTAAAATTTCCCACGTTCAATTCTTTTCATCTGTTGACCAAAACATGTTTCTATTATGATGTTTATGTTGGATTTATGGAGTATTTCAAATAATAGGAATACCTATTATTTCTCTCCCAGGTGCACTTTCAAATCACTTTATGAAAGTCCCGAAAATAATCCTGCTGGTGTCTGTACTGGTGCATTGCCTACCATTTCGTTTACTCTCCAATGGCCTTCGCAGTTTTCGTGGAGGCCGGGAGAGCTCAGCAGGTTGAGCGCTGGCCTCGCAGGTGCAAGGTCCGGGTTTGATTCCCAGCCCCGGCCCGTGAAGACGCACATGCTGAACTGCGGCACAACTGGTCACCTCTGGGATGTCTCCATGGGAACGGCTCCCACCTCCCAGGAGGGAGGCCCCTGGTGCAGTTCCCACCCTGAGCTACCCCACATCCAGCTGTGGGGAATGAAACCGTGTCGCAACTAATGATGTACAGCTATGGAGACTGCTCTAAGCACACACCCCCCCCCTCTCATGTTCTCTCAAACAACAAATAATTGTCTTTCACTTCGATTCTGTAAGTTCACCTTTGCAGTTGGAGAACACTGAAGAAGCATGCCTCCAACGTTGCCAACACATCTCAGCAGAGCGACCTGGCAGACCACGACTTCTACCGCCCTGCCCAACAGCAAAGCTCAGAGGTGTTCCGGGATTTTGATGATTATATCTACTCTGAAGGCTTTTCTGTTGTTAAGAATGAATGAAAAACGTGATCCAAAAAGAAAAGAAGAGATAAGAAGGAAAGGAAATGTTTCAAATTTGCCTTCTCCGCCCTCACAGAGTCTGCCCTGGATACCTCGGTTCCAGAACGTGGTTCTGCCACCCAGGTGTGCAGACAGCTTCCCCTCCCCCAACAGCAGGCGGCTTCCTCTTCTTCCCCATTAGAGACCCCAGGGCCCGTTACTATGAATCAGTAGCTTCTCTTGGCCCCAGTACAACGTGAATTAGTTGTTTATCAACTCTGAGAGAGCCAAGAATTTACAATGCTTTCAAGAATAACTGCCAAAACCACCTTAAGAGGTAAAATTGTGAGTTCATTTGTCACCTGAAATTTACATGGAAGTGTCCCACTTAGGGACAGGGCTCTAAGCATCCCAAACATTACCTTCCTGTGTAAAAAATATATGATGCCACAATAGCTTCTCTAGTTTTACAATTTGAATCATTTGCAATCTTCAAAGAAAAACACAGTTTCCACTGAGATGAAAGAAAATATAGCCAATGTTGGTATCGTGGCAAGAACGAATTCCCTCACCATAAATTAGGTAATTCTGTGTTAACAGCCCAACCTTATCAAAGGAAAGCAAGTTACATCTTTATCAGAAGGGTAAGCGCTCATATAGGAAGGTAATGGCTAACAGTGAAATTTATTTTATGAGTATTTCTTTCAAGACATCAGCACTGTGTGGCTATAGCAATATGAATAGAAAAACATCTATGTAGATTCGCTTTTACACGAGTACCTTTGTTCTCAGAATTGTAAAAAGAACTCTTGTTGCTTGAGAATTTGATTTTGTAGCGTCTTATATGGACGGTGTTATCATTCATTGCTACACAAACTCCAGCAACTGCACCTTAGTTCATCCTTCCGCCAAACACAATTGTCACGTGAGCCTAAAGTATTCTTTTCCTTTGAAGCAGTAGCTGTTTTACTCCCAGGTAACCAAAAAACACTGAAAGTATCTAAGGAAAATAAACGGTGCATTTTCTCTCAAACCTGACAATGCTTTCAATTAAAAAACTTTGTCAGAGACAGAGCAAAACTGCCAAGGCTGAGATTTACACAGTAATTGTTCACCTTGAAATGGGATAGAAATCAGGTGTGGTGGCCGATTGTTGGAGAACAGTCCTCTCTCTCACAACGCACACACTCCCGTGAGGTGTCTGGCAGTGGTCGGCGTGGTCGTGACAGGGTGGCTTCCGTCCCGGGAGGTTTCTCTGGCCAGGGCTCTGGTGGGGACGCTGGGGTGAGTCTACGCGTTCCGTCTCCAGCCTGGGGGGTCGGCTGCTGAGGTGATTGTGGGAGCTGCGCGCTCCCCCCAATTCCAGGCCGGGGCAAGAACACACCTACCGGGTGAGGTGTCTCACAGCACAGGATTAGGCATTCGATGTCACCCCCCAAAACGAAGACGTTCCAAAAGTCCCCCTCTGTGCCCGCTGACATAACCCCGCCTGGTTCCCCGTGTGGCCCGTGAGCGACCGAACACGTGCGTTGGTTTCCTAGGGAACTAGAGAAGTCTCAGAGCTCCTTCCACGCGCTGCATCCTGGGCAAGAGCAGAAAGCCAGCACACGGGGCACGAGATGGTTGCCACGTTTCCGAGGAGTGTCCGGGCTGTGCTTTGTGGCTGAGAGCTCAGCGTTTGTGTCCCTCACGTCACCTACCCGGTTCAGCGATGGAGCCCCGGGCTGTGCGGAGAGGGACAGCGCGCACCTGTCACCTCAGGGTCGGACCCGGTGTCTTCCGGAGCATCGTTTCATGTCTATCCCAAGACGGACGAAGCCGTGGCCTCCACACTGCGCGCTGCACGCTCAGGTGTGAGTGGCCTAGGTCATGGTGTGATGAGCCCCGTGGGTCCCCAGCCCTGACTCGCTGCGGCCACTATGCGACTGGAAACGCCTTACCCAGTGGCCCGCGCGTGCTCGGGGCTCTGGCCGCACACTGATGCGTTCTTCTGGAGAGCTGGGTGGGGCAACACGTACCACAGAGCAGCGTGTGGGGGCTTCCACGTCGTGGCTGAGTCGCCAGCCCGCGCACCAGCCAAGCACTGTCGCCTCTCCACTGGAGGCCGAATGCGTTGCAGTAACTGCATCGGCCGTGCCGTTTCCCTTGTGTTCCAACATCGGCCCGGACCTGCCTGCTCACTTCTCACCTGTTTCTCTCTCCCTCATTTTCTCACTTACCGTATTTTCCGGCGTATAAGACGACCCCCTGATTTTACAGTTAAAACATAGGTTTAGGCCTATATTCGCTGTATAAGACTACAGCCTCGGAAGTGGGGGGTCGTCTTATACAGCGAATATAGGCCTAAACCTATGTTTTAACTGTAAAATTAGGGGGTTGTCTTATACCCCGGAAAATACGGTAAGCCAAACTCTTTATGCATTAATAACAGTAGCTCTTTCTTAGTTTCTTTGTCAGGAATACTTTTTGTTTTCTAATTTCTCATTTGCTTTTTTGTTTCTCATTTAAGAGATTTTTTTTTTAGTGTCTATGGGATCCAACCAGTCAACATGTCTCCCGTCTTCTGCACGTCTTGTCCATGAAGCCTTTCCTCGTGCCCCACAGAGACGTGCCTGGCTCCCCTGCGCTCCCCGTGGGACCTGCCCCGAAGCGGCTCCACTGTCCATCGTGGGCTGCCCCCCTGTCCATCGTGGGCTGCCCCCCTGCCCATCGTGGGCTGCCCCCCTGCCCATCGTGGGCTGCCCCCCTGCCCATCGTGGGCTGCCCCCCTGCCCATCGTGGGCTGCCCCCCTGCCCATCGTGGGCTGCCCCCCTGCCCATCGTGGGCTGCCCCCCTGCCCATCGTGGGCTGCCCCCCTGTCTGCCGGCGCAGTGCTTAGAGATGTTCCCTGTGGTCGGGCCAGTGCGTAACTACACTGCTCTAACAACTGAGCCAGTACCACGTGGCTCCGCTCAAGTAATTCTATTTCCTTTGTTTTTTCTGAAGCCTGGAAAGAACCGTTAGGCATTTCAAACCAGACAGTCTCCTGTCTAATTAAGGAGGAGCCCTGGACTGTGTCTACCGGGCCAAAGTTTGCATAAGAAGCAGTTTTCTAATGAGCAGGTTTGAACGTGGGCACCGAGGACAAATCTTACGCTGGTGGGACCCCAGGCAGGCCCGCGGGCGTGGGCCGGGTGGGGCTCCGGCCCTGGTGTGCGCGCACTGACGACCCGGGGAGTTGTGTCCTTCACAACTCACAGCCCGCCCCGCGAGCGCCGGCTCTCACGTCCCCGGGAGAATCTGGGGGAGTCTTACTGCGTCCAGGGGAGAACGGGTCCTGGCCCCCCGACGGACATGACCTCACAGAGACTCATGCTGGTTCAGGCTTAAAGCCTCCAACGTGCTCAGTCAAAATACTTTGAAGCCAAAATAAATAAAAAAGAAAAAGTGGAAAAGAGTCAAACAGGCAATTATTTGTAATAGAAAAAACTATTGATTTTCCTTTTTTGATACATAGTCTAAATTATCCCTCAAGAAAAGTAGTAATGCATCTTTAAACAGATTTATTGGTTCTAGGAGGGGAAAATGTATTATTTAACTTCAAGGCTATTGGATTTTTCTCTTATGTTAGATGTGGAAGTAGCGCAGATGAACAGAAACGGGGCAGGGAGGTTCCCTGAAGGACCACGGACACTTTGGACCCTCAGGTAAGATACTCTAGTGGGGGAAGCCGGGGTGGCTCAGTGGGTTAAGCGCTCACTTTGCAGCCCTGGGGACCGAGGATCGAGTCCCGGCCCCGGCCCGTGTGGACCCACATGCTGAGCTGGGAGCTCCCCCAGTTCAGTTCTCTCTCTCTCTCTCTCTCTCTCTCTCTCTCTCTTTCTCTCTCTGTCAAAAATAAATAAATAATACATCAAAAAACAAAAGAAGATACTCTAGTGTTTTCCTCCAAGCAGTGACGTTCGTCACGAAAGACCACCACGCTTCTTGTAAATAAGTGACACCACCCATTCGCAAGCAGCACGTTTTGTCACAGAACTGACGTCCTGTGGGGGAGATGAGCAAACACATTGGGTCCCCCCATGTTACCCTGAGGCTCGGGTCCTGTCGTCGAAGATTTGTGCCCTCAGCGCATTCCTGGGGTTCTCTGAGCCCCGCGTCTGAGCTGGACTTGTGCACAGTCTTGGCGGCACTGTCCTCTCCCTCACTCATCGTCTCTGAGACCAGAAGGCGTCATGGCCCGACGTTAGGGACGCCTCCCATTCTATCACAGACGTGACCATGGTCAGTGGAAAGAGCCACTGACGCCTTCCCCAGAACTTCCTCCCATCTCCTCTCGGGCTCTAGGGGGCCCTGCACATGTGGGGTCCCCAAGACCAGGGGCCTGCACAGGGATCTCTCCACATGCCTGTCCTGGGACCTTGCAACGTCCCCTCACCCCGGCGTGCCCATCTGTGAGTCAGAGGCCGTCCCAGGTGACCTTGCTGGGTTGTCACAAAGAAAAACTGCTGCAGGCGATTGAAAGCATGTCTCACAGCTCAAGTGCTCTGAACGCTAGAAATAAACCACGGGGCCCCTCCTTGTGTTTATTCTTTACGCCTCAGCAGCTTAGGAGTTGGACGTTTTGGGTTTTGTTTTCCATAACTAGGCTCTTGCTGTGAACGAGGAGTACACGCAGCAGGACTCGGGAGAGGCTGACCCGTACCACCCAGAGCTCGGGGAGCTGCAGGTCCTGCGTCTAACTAAGCAGGTGCCACCTGCCCTCGTCCCTCCCGGGGCACGACCTGAGCTGTGGCACAGGCGTGAGGACCCAACGCCAGCATGGCTGCTCCTCTCTGCATGACGGCGCGTTCCTGTTTCCGGATGGTGCTGGTGGCTCTTCGGGTGCCACGCCTTCGGGGTTGGGGACCACAGGGCTGAGGGCTGTGGCCCATTTCAGGGACTGTGGGTCTATCAAAGCTGCACAATGAAGCCAAGATGTAGTTCTGGCCACCCTACAACCCAACGGGGACACGGGGCTTTGCCGTTCGGTTGTCACCCATTATTATCAATCCAGCGCCTCTCTTCTCCCTGCTGTCCTGGAGGTGGACAAACCTACCCGTCAGCCCTTCTACCCACAAAACTGCACAGTGTTCTACGCGGGCATCGATGGCACATCCTGGGCGACATTCCCGTGTGTGTGTTTGGAGAGCGGCCGCTGGGCAAGGAGTCTTTGTCACCTTCTTTCCCGATGAGCACACAGAAGCGCCTGTGCACGGAACCAGCACTTACCCATCCGGCCCACTACAGCCCATTCTGGGCCCGATGAGCACACAGAAGCGCCTGTGCACGGAACCACCACTTACCCATCCGGCCCACTACAGCCTGCTCTGGGCTCAGGACGCAGCTGGGTGCACGCGGCTTCTCCCTGCAGACCAGCTCTCCACCTGCTCTGATCTGCACAAGGGTGCCCAAGCTCAGTGTGGCTGCCATGTTCTGGATCCCACCTTCCGGTAAGGAACCAGGCGTTCAGGATCCCACCTCCCAGAAATGAACCGGGCATTCAGGATCCCACCTCCCGGTAAGGAACCAGGCATTCATGACCAAACCTCTACCAGTAAGGAACCAGATATTCATGATCGAACCTCCCAGTAAGGAACCGGGCGTTCATGATCCAACCTCCCGGTAAGGAACCAGATATTCATGACTGAACCTCCTGGTAAGGAACCAGATATTCATGATCGAATTTCCGGGTAAGGAACTGGGCTTCATGATTGAACCTCCGTGTAAGGAACCAGACATTCATGACTGAACCTCCCGGTAAGGAACCAGACATCCATGATCAAACCTCCTGGTAAGGAACCAGATAGTCATGATTGACTTTCCCTGTAAGGAACCGGGCGTTCGTGATGGGACCTCCTGGTAAGGAATTGGGTGCAGAGACTGGATTCTCCCGGGTGACAAATGATGCTGTTAATGCAGACCCTTCTTTAACTGCAGTGAATTCAGGTGGCAGCATGGAGTGTGCCATGTCATAATTAATCCCTCACGTGCAGCAAGCCATTTAATGTCAAAATAATCAACAGTAGCGTTTTCCTACCCCTTTGTGAGTGCATAATAAATACTGTCATTTAGCCGCTGCAAACATCGGATTCCCTTCCCAGTCTTTGAAAAGCACTGTGCGTGAGGTAAACAGCAGACTTCTCCTTCTGTCTCCCCGCTCCAACCCCTACAAACCGCACACAGATACGCTCCCTAGAACAGTCACTCGTGAATGTCAGAAGAGACGCAGCGTGTTCACTACTAGCTGGTGTCGCAGTTATTCTGACGTAGCGTCCAAACACCGGGCAGAGCGAACTCAAGAGGGAGAAGGAAGAAACTAGAACGGAGTGGAGAGCGCGCCCCGCCGTCGGCCACCGCGTTTTCCCTGGCGATTGCGGGTGGCGATGTGGCCGGTAGTTTTATGTTTCGCCAGGCTATTCACTCACTGCCTCTCAGCGGCAAAGCGCTCTCGTGACCCACCTCAGCTCACTCCTGGGACAGTGTGTCAGCAGAGGAATGGCCAGATGCGGCCCTCCCCTCCGACGACGAGAGCGCAGGGTCCCCCACTCGGTCCCGGGGCCCCGCAGCTCTGTGTGTGCACCGCCCACCGCTGCCCGGCCCGGCGCCCCGGGCGCTGGGTAGAAGCTCTCGTGTTACGAGTAGAGGGATCCAAACAGAGCCCCAGCAGCCAATTCAGAGAGATGCTTTCTCTGCAGTTGTTTCAGGTGAGAAATGATGGAGCTCAAATCCAAGCTTTCAGGTGACCACGTCACAACAGGTGGAAGACCGTTACTCTTTTGCTTTAATAAATCTTGCGTGAACATGATTCTTAAGTATCATTTTAAAGTGGAAACCGGGGTTCTAAGAGGAGCTCTTTCTTGGTGGTGGGTTTTTGTTGCTCATGGACTTGAGTTTTCCATGAAATGGTGTTATTTCCCCTTGGGTGCCTATTCAGCCACTGTTAGCAGTAACACACCGCTCTCTCCTTCAGATATGTGTGCACATTTTGTGGATATGCAAGAAGCTAACAACTACTGACGACTCTCACTTGTCTTAGTCTTCCTACTATTGTTGGTTCTCGTTGAACTCGCATGAACGATCTGCTTTGTCAAAAGCTCTAAAAAGAGGCACCTGTGACATGGTGCTAAATGAAACACAACTCAAACCTTCAGGCAGAGTGTGTGCATGTGTGCGAATGCACAACACACACACACACACCGATAACCATGGGAACAGATCGCGACCGTCTGGGTGTTACTCCCCTTGGACCCCCAGTTACTGGTTTGGCACTTTGTAGACTGGGGGCCGGGGCTGTTACCGTTCACCTTGATGGCAGGAGGAATTTCTGGTATGGGTTAGGAAGTAGACCCCCCCCTCTCGCTCCTGGACCGTCACAGATGTGAGGACGTTGGCGAGGGGTGGAAGGCACACATCAGTTCTCCTCTCCCGTCAGTCTTGGTTTGCATGACTTTACTAGGTTAGGTAGCCAATTAGCCACACGCTTCCAGCGAGCATGGCGCACAGGCCAGTGAATCAGGACAGGATGCGCGCCTGTGGCGGGTTCCAGGAGAGCAGGGAGATTCGGGGACACTGATGCTCCCCGGAGACGCTGCCTGTGGCCTCAAGTCTGCCCACCCGCGGGAGGCAGGGCAGGTGGAGCTGGTCTCCCGCCGGGTCTGTGCCACTCGGTGGTGGCATCATTAGTACCAGGAGACCTCCTCCGTCCACACGACGCTGCAGCTCCCTATAAAGTGGCCTCTAGTGTTCGGGGGAGGGAACACAGCACAAGAAGCTTTGCAGAAGCACCATGTTAAGCTGCCCGTTCCATCGCCCAAGCGGACTGTTCTTTTAAAATCAACTTCTCTCTGAAAACTACCTTGTGAAGCGTTAGCTTTCACCGTGGAGTGTGGCTGCTTTATGATCTACTGGTAAAATCCTAAAACCAGAAGGTCCTCCAGGAGGTACTAACACACCATTTACAAAAGTACTGCCATGAAAATAACATGTGACAATGAAGTCACTATAAGTTCACACACAGTCACACACGCACAATACACGGGCCCTTTTTTTTTTACACAGTTTTCTCTTTCAGAGGACATGACAGCCCGGATGCACCCCTCTTGGCCACCCTTCCCACTGTTCTTAGCAAATCCACGCTGGACAGAAGCCATTGAGCACAGGAGGCCGAGGGGTTACTCCAGCACCACTGGGCTGTTTGCAAGACGAAGGTACAAACAAGAATCTTTCACCCGCATCATTACTTAACAATGTAACATGACAGCGTCCACGAAACCGATTAGCATGAGTCACCATCATGCCCACTTCCCAGCATTAGTATTGAAAAGCTTCATCTTGAAGTTGTAAGAGAAAAAGGACACATAAGATGAATTGTAATGCTTTTGCTGCGATGATCCCTGCCATCTACACAAGATGCACGTGGAGACGGAGCCACACACTAACATACATGCGTCAGCCTAGTGAGCTTAGGCAGCTTATTTTCATGCCAGCAGCTCCGTAAGCATATATGCTTGGTTGCCCAAATGTGGCTAAACAAAACCAGGCCAAAACCCTCTTCACGGCCCAAAGCGATTTGATATTTAGTTTCCTGATACACTGGAGGCTATTCCAAGAATTGTACATACATTGTCTGAAGTTCAAAGTAGAGACAATTGTCCTTCACAAGGCCAACTTCTAACACAAGGATGAGAGCAGAACTGCCCCTCTCCCCTGAGTGACATTTTCTGTAGTTGACAGATGACTTCTGCTTTCCAGCATGATGGCACATGGGTCGGATGCCCTTCCGACAGCAGTAAACATGTGTCCCTGTCTTTTCCTCTCTTCATTCAAACCTCGTGCTTAAAAAAAAACCCATCTAGTTGTCCTCTTTGAAATGGTCTTCACTCTAGCCAATTGGGAGGCCTGAAGGACTTGAGCGTTCACCAGGGCGTTCTCGTCAGCATTTCAAAGGACAGAACTGGGGCTTGCAGCAGCATCACTGGCACGTTCCTGAGGTCTGGGACTATCTGGTACCTTTGCAAGGACGTCGCTCCCTCTCCTTTGGACCCGTGGAATGCCAGGATTCAGCTACTGAAAACAAGCCTCACTGGAAGGCGCTGAGCTGCGTGGCCCGCGTGTGGTCAGAGGATAGTCACGGCTCTCCACAGGCCCCTTGCTGATCCATACTTGCTGGGACCACGCAAGCAAACAATAACAAAATGAGTGCTCGGTATGGAGTCTGACAACACCCAGGCATAGTAGTGAGACTGCTTCTACACAGTTTTTAATTCTTAAATGACTGTGCTATAGGAGTAACTCTGTGTAATAGATGAGGGGAGAGACATGGCTTAGCAAATTTAAGTACTGTCCCCACAACACATAAGAATTGGACCCAAGGGCAACAACAGCCTACACAACTAGGCACCGCGCCGCATTGCCATCTCCCACTCCAAGACTTCCATGGCTGCTTAGCAGCAGAAGGAACTAAGATAAGAGGTACAATCCAACTGATAAGTAATTATGGAAGCCCAGCTAGCTGCTCAGTACTAAAAACAAAATCAGAAGACAAATGTTCACCTTGTCCGCACTTGCTCCTCCAACCTCAGCCTCTTCAAAGCGTCACTCCTGTGGTGGTGGGACAGGGCAGATCCAGGTCCAGTTACTTCCTTTTTCTTCACTTCTGCAAGAAATGATCAACCAATTATTTTGGTACTCTACTGATAAAAATTTAGCAAAGAGAAAGAAAAATAATAGAATTAGTTTACATATTTTAATTGGATCACCATTTTTATTTAATTTAGACTTAAGTCTAAACTGTCTAAGAGGAAAAAGAAATAAACTTGGCATGTCTGAAAGGCAAGTGAGCATCACAATAACATCTCAGTTCCCATCAGAGGCCTGCGTGGGGGTGAGGTGGGGTAGACATGCAGATACCTGTTCTCTGACCTCCAGTAATCATTAATTTGCCGAATGTACCCTCTGTAACAGCAACGTGCTTACATTCCCACCAGTGAAGCGCTCATCTTATTGGCTAGGCGTCTGCCGTCCCAGCGTACGCAGCTAAATCACCTCCATGACTTATAGGAATTGCTACATGACACAGACATAGAAACAGAGGTTTATAATCAAGAGAGTTGAGACAACACCATGGACGGTACAAGCTCTCATGTCGGTGTGTAGACATATAGGCATGGTGTTCTTATCAATAATGGGTACAAGCAGGTGAGCTGGAATCCAAGGGTCAGAGATAAAGGTAATTATTATAAGTTATTGGGGTAATCATTTCAGTCACCTCCAAAGTTCATTATGCCCAATTTTAGGATTTGCAAAAATTGCAATGACGGGACTGATCATTTATGGGTTATTGGCTATCATGCAAGGATTATGAAAATGTGTGCATTGATGTGTGTGTGCTCGTGTGTATGTCAGCTTTATGCATATAAATAGATTTTAAAATCCTATTGTGGTTTGTGGTTCTACATAAATAACAAAACAGCCTCAGGAAATGGAAACAGGGCACACACATCTGAGATCCTCCAATCAGGTGACTTAGTTTCCCCCACTAATGTCTTCCATTCATGCTAGTCAGTGGGTGACTGGATTCCTGCCCGGGGGAAACAGATGAGGGCTCCCCAATATCAACGCGCCTACAAACCACCCAGGAATCCCGTTACCACGTGGGTGCTGACTCCAGAGAGCTGCCGTGAGCTGACTGTCCACTGTCATCAAGTTCCCACGTGATGCTCATGCTGCTGGTTCCTGGATCCCCCACGAGGAGCAAAGCATTGGACTTTCTGTCCTCTCTACGGCGGCGTCTGCCGCTGCATCCTTGATGAAGTGATCCAGATGTAGAAGAGAAAACCAGGAGATCCTCCTGCTGCATACAGAATACGATATCCTAAGGCCTCGGGACTATTGAAGGGAGCGTGGTTTGCATAAAGCGTGCTAAGCACCTTTAGTAGCTGCATGGCTTTGCATTAACTTCGTTCTGGGACCTCAGTTCTGTGAGGCTGCTCGTCTGTCTCTTTACTTTTGACTCGCCCAGAAAAAAGGACATGCAATGCACGTCATTGAAAACCGGAGAGAACCTTGCATCCGTCTCTCCTTCTGGTCTCCTCTCACTTTTCCTTCTTCCTGTGCCTCTGTCTGCGAGGAATTCCTTTGTAATTGAAACCGTCTGACAGCGCCTTTCCCCCAGGTATCAGTGTGCAAATTACTAAATGCAACTAGCACATGGCCACACTGTGTTCAGCTTTTGTGCAGAGCAGCGGCCCACGGCCTCCGATGGCAGCACAGAACGAGCCCCCCTCGAGTCCTGCCACCTTCTAGTGAAGAACGGGCCACGCCATCGCACTCCACACAGCCTCCCGAATGCCACCTCTGAGATCCGTGCACTGGGCAGGCTGCAGCTCCACTCATTAGAAAGCCATTGTGAGAAGGACATGTGGCATTTGTGAAATGCTACACGGCATCTCGCATTTAATTTTAACCTTTTGTTCCCCTCTTCGTTCCAAAATAATTTGCACTGCATTTTCATAGAGAAATGTAAAAGTTAGCATTGCTTTCTATTCTTCTGACTATAAAGGAACTTAACATCAAAGCTAAGTTTTTAAGAAACAGTTACCCAAGAGAGGCAAACCATTTGGTTAAAAACGTGTTCACTGATGTTATTAATTCAAAACTTCAGACCAATATTTTATGAAATTCTGTAGCTGCATACTCAGTTGTGACATCACATACCTCCTTTTGTGGGTGACTACAGCCACACTGAGAAAAGCCGTTTCCACAGGAACAGGCTACTCCAAAGGAGGGCAGATTTATACTCAATTTTAAAGTAGCAAACTACTTTATAAATCCCAAACTTCCAAAACCACTAAATGAATCACATTCGTTCAACTTTGGCATTTTACTCACAACACACACACACTAATTTAAAAGAGGAAATAACGTAATATTAACATTATGCACATTAATATTTTTATAAAATTTTGTTAGTGTTTGAATGCTCTAGAAAGGTAAACAACATCAAACTCTAATTTCTTAATCTGAGTTTCACCAAACATATTTTTATTTATAATCAATTTTTTCGAGCTCATTGGTAGATTTTTATGTCTTTAATATCCTCAAATATATTTTTTGCACTAATTTTTTTTTCTACACGTTTTCTTTCCATCTTAAAGTACATGAATTTCAGGAAGGTCCAATGTTACCTAACTATTGACTTTTATGCTGATGAATACGCCTTTCTTTCTGTTCTCCTTTGTTTGTATAGAAATCACATGATATTGTTTTCCTTTCTGTTTGATTAAAATGTGACATTTGACTTTGCAGAAATAAAGTAGCTCACACAGACCAAAGTAAGATAAAACTTTGAATCTGAAAAATAGCCACAAGAACCAGCCCAGCAACATAGAAAAGCTCTAAATCAGCAATAACCGTAAATCAGTTCTGCCACTCAAACCCACATTTGTAATGTAATTTATTTTTAAGAGAATTTACAACTATTCAAGCTTCACTATTTATTAGAAAAGGGAGGGATCCAAGTGAAGTATTTATGTCTTATTAATTCTTTTTATAACCTATTAATCCAGACGACTTGTAACATGTAAACAATTTCAGCTGCGTTAAACTTGGAGAGTCGTGCTGTGGATTCGGACACGAAGGTGGGTGGACTGTCGGCTTTCAGGATCCCGTGAAGCCCTGAGATGCTCTGATTTGACTAAGAAGCTCCACGTGGGCACAGAGGGGCCGGCAGGCATCCAGAAAGAGTCCTCTGCGACATCGGAAATGGCTCTCGTCCCCAGAGACGTGTGACACTTGGTGAAACCAGAAAGCTGCACAGTGTCTTCACGATACCTTTTCTTATTGCATTTTTCTTACAAAACTAAACCTTTTATGTTACTGCTGATTAAAAGTTAGGCCTGTGTTCATTTTTCTAAGTTTTGCTCTTTCAGAACAATCCCATCATGCTTTACCCGAGGGCTGTCTGGCTGGGACGATTGCACGCGACACTGTAACACGAGCAGGTATTTGCTCCTTGAACATGGACACTCATCAGCTCGGGACGAGATGCCAGAACACGGCCAGACGACTTTTTGAAATAGCTTCTCTGTCTTCAGGCTCAGCTGTATCATGTGTTTTGTATTTTTTACACATAAAGTTTTCATAGCACAACAGAAGGAACCATAACAGTGTATGGCCGTTCTCTTTCGTTTCCAACAAACTGAATGCACACGGTGCTGTTCTGCTCTATCAGTGACAAGAAAATAGAAACGGTTGGTTTTTAATGACGTGCGCATGATACTCCGCAGGTACAGGAGGTGACGCTTTACGTTCCCTCAGTTTTCGTCCGGGGCTGAGCGTATCCATTCCTCTGCAGCTCACTGTGGAGCACAGTTTGCTGTCACGCTGACGCTGCAAAAAGAAACTTCCGTGGATTAGTTGAAAGAAAGAAAAAGTTCGGGGGGGGGTGTGTGAAGATGCAGGGAGCAGTTCAGGACCGCCTCTGCGGATGCCCCACATCTTCCAGGGTTAAGTCACACGGAACGGCCCCATTGCGTCAGGGTAGGTGTGACTCGGGTCAGATGAGAAATGCACGGCATGGACCCCATTCCGGGGGGAGGTCGGGGTCCACAGCGAAAGGAGCGTGGATGCGGGGAGGCGTAGCTGCCTGGTGACGGCTCCACACCCGGCCCGCCGGCCACCCACGGGCGTGGGTGCTGTCAGTTCTAAGGTACCTGTGGGGAGCAAACCAGGTCAGTCTATGGAGACGTGCGCACTTCCTTAGGAAAACTGGCATGTACGTTCATAGAGACGGGAGAGCTTTGAAGGTCTTCAAGTTCGATGAGGTTTATAGATGTTGCTCATTCACCTCCTACTGATCTTAATCCAAACTCACAGCCTAAACCCAAGAATCAATGATGGAGTAAACAGTTTTGAGCTGTGGGTGATAGCCTGGCTTAACGTTTTAGCAAAGACTCTGGAAGTGTTGAAAGAGAGAAGCATGTCAGTGGTAGGAGAGGCCGGATGGGCGATGGACGAGGGGACAACCAGTGAGGAAAGAGGAGCGAGACCGGGGCCCAGCCCCCCACCTCCTTCGCGTTCCCAAAGCCTCCGTGCCAGGTTCCCCGCTGCAATCCCGGTGGAAGGGCCTGAGATCATCTGGTCTACCTGTACCTTGTCACCATAAACCGCCCTCCTGCCCCTGAGGCTGTCACCTGCCCGGAATCAGACGCCCAGCTGGCCGACAGTGAATTCCATGCAGCGGTGTCACCTTCTCTTAAAGCTCCAGGGCACGTGCACCAGTTTCCACTGGATCCACAAGGTTAGGACACCGACCCTCCGTTGGTTTCCACAAGGAGAGAAGCTATGCGACTGCCCCCCAGATGTGTGACTCCGTCTGCTTCCTCCTCTTCAGACACCCCTCGCGCCAGGAGGGGCCCTGCGTGTGGCCGGCGGGCCTCTCGGAGCGGTGCTGCCGGCCTGAGCTGCTGTCACCTCAGCCGCCCCGGGTCCCCGAACGCCAGGCGGGTCAGCACAACGGAGCTGTTCAGCCAACAGCTGCTACGGTTCCTCTCGTGTGAAGGCTCATCCGGCCTCTTCACTTGGTTACAGCAGCGGAGCGGGGAGATGCCTCGTCTCTCTCACTTGTGTTTTTCTATAGTGACTCGTGACTTGTACACAGGGCCCACACAAGTCGTGGCCTTCAGAGACAGTTGACAACATTCCTCCCAGCAGCAGGTCCTTTCTGGGTGTGCTGGTTCCGGCACCTGCGCCCGCCTCAGTCCCCACTAGGTGCAGGGTCTGTCCCTGGGAAAGTGGCGTGAGGGTCGGCGCCAAAGGGCACACGGCTGCAAAGCGAGTCCTGCGTTTGGACAAGTCAGAACCAGCCTTGCGTGACTACCCGGGGACCTCCGGCCCTCACTGTGGACACACACCATGGACAGTGCTGACCGCGGGTCACCTTACGGTCGGTCATGTCATGTAAAGAGACGACAGTTCTGAAGGAGAGGGAGGGCGGCCACAACTCCTTCAGGGCCACTACCTGACTGAGGTCCCAGCCCAACAGGGACAGCCGGCGCCTAGAGCATGAGTGTTTACCACGCATAGACCACACTTACACTCTCACAGGGCACGGTTTTGAGCAGAAGGTGTCTAGACGCCAACCCAGTAACAATCCATGCCCTTAAATACTTTTCTCCACAGGAAGAGCCCGAGAAAATGGAAATTGTAAAAGTCGAATAAATTACTCAGGCACAATATCAGTATAATAGCAGAACCCACGGACTGTGTGGCAATGAGATGTCTCTTCACATATTTGCCAGTGTTTTAGTCTTGGAAGCATTTATAATTTAAGAACCTATTATACTCTAATACGAAAGAAATGAAGAAAATTTCAAATTTGTGTTTATAAAAGTAATAAACTGGAACTGTATAGCCTGTAAGCATTAATTTTTCATTTCAAAACATTTAAAACTTAATTACTAAAATAATAGCACAAGAGTAAAACTTTCTGTTGGTCTTCCATAACTCTCTAGAATCCTTCAGAATTTACTAATTGCTTATTGGGTGATCGATCAGTGTTTTCCCTTCGAAGAGGACACGCTGCTACAATGCGAGGCTACTATAGGCTTTCTCGTTCAGTTAACAAATTCGGACCACGCACGACCTGGCCATACTGTTGCTGTATTATAAACTCCACGACAGTGTTTGCTGTTCAAATGGGGTCTATGTTTTTCTCAGCATAAGCTGGAGATGTGGTGTTTTGTTCTCCTCAAAACTGACAGTTCTGGAATCAGGGGACACGTGGATTATTCCAGGTTCTCCAAGGCTAGCACCGGGTGTGACCAAGGCACTCCTACACATACATCTGTGGCCCAGTCTATGCAGACCGAAGACTGCATAGACTGGCAGGGTTCATGGTCAAGCTTAATGCTTTCTGGGATTTGCAACATAGGTGGAAACACACATATATATCCAAGGTCAGAAACTATAATTTATTCTCTAAATAGTTTAGGATAATCCAAATCTTAGCAAAAGCTCTCATTATGATGCACATATTATTACTATTGTTTGGTGTCAAAGAAGTTGAAATAGGTCACTTACCGCAAACAAAACATGGATGGACATCAAATGCCAGAGGACGCCATGGAATTGTGTTTTGCTCTATCTAGTCTAGTACCTTCTCTAACGTTCAGCTGACAAACTCAGCAATCCAGAGGAAATGGGGTGCTCCATCTAACGCACCTTTGGTTTGAATTGAGAAGGGGTGCTCATGAGCAGGGAGTAGATAAGATTCTTGAATGTTCTCCTCCAAGAGCCCCTTTTTCCAGAAAGTTCATCCCTATGAGCCCGCAAGCACGCGCCCCTCTGACCTTTAGAAGGCAGCCCTCAGATGATCCGTTTCTCGGGCACGCCTGCCTGAATTCAGCAACGGAGCGCCGGGAAGAGCTAGCGGTGCGTTTTGGAGGGACTTTCTCCCACTGTCATTTATCAACCTCCCGCTTTGTCTGGAGGACGCCTGCACATTCACACAGCACTAGCACATTCATGGACCTGAAAAAGAAGTCAGCTTGCCAGGGATAAACAGACAGCTCTCTACTCCGGACCCCGGGAGCTGATGCGCCTGTCTCTCCGTGTGCGCCCAGGTGCACGGAAAATGTATGTACGTCTGGTGGAACCCTGACAGTCGAACAATGCCACCCTGAACTTTCCCACCATGATTTGCTACCTGTCCCCCCAAAACCTCCAAACCTGGGCTCTGGCCAGAAGTAAATGAGCAGAACAAATGAAAGAAAGAAATAATGTCTTTGTAGCGTTTATAGTCTGTGGTCTAAGTAGAAGCAGGAAATACCAGAAATTTCCAAGAGAGGGGCTGTTTCCAGGAGAGTTTTCAGACTCATTTTGCATAACCGCATTTGCTTATCCAAGGGACTTAGACAGTTTGAATTAAGCATCTGAACTTCTGGGTGCTCATTTGAACCAAAGCCAAACTCTGAACTTTTCAGGTTTCCCTGCCATTAATCAAAATTTCGAAGATCAATGGCACGCAATGAATCAAGTGTAATAGCCTGCATCGGCCGGGATAGCAGGAACAGACGGGGCATCGCCAGCCCCTGCTGGATACAAACCTGGCCGACTTTGAATAGCAAGTGAACACACACGGGCCTGCTACGCGCAGCTGAGTGTGTGCGAGGCGTGCTGCCGTGATGGGGGTGGGTGCTGCTTCTGTCACAGCCGAGCGCCCCATTCTCACCGACACGAACACTCGCCCCAGGGAAAGCTCTTCACCCAGCACTTCCCCGGTCAGATGAACTGGCTCAGCCCCTCCTGGTCACTTCCCGGCCCTCTCACGGAACTATTCTAACAGGCCCAATGCATGCTCCCACGGGAACCAGGCCACCTCTTCCTTTTGCTACTACAGAGCCCACCTCCCACAGCCCCTGTGGGGTCCCTCTCCTGTGTGGCCCTGCGTGGCATGCAGCATCCCCTTCTGGGGCTCTGGGTACATTCAATTAGAACCTCCTCTTTGATCGCTTCTGCCCTGTCTCAGGTGCCGTGGGTTCAGCCTCTCATGCCAGTTAGGGTGCAGGGCACCCCCCCCACACACACACAGTGGGGTACAGAGGAAGCGGCATGATGGTGTCTGTAGGAGACAATTTTGCAAATCTGAGGACATCCGTAGGAGGGTTTCAGAAAGAAGAGCTAGAGAAAATGATTTACAAAGGGATATGCAAAATATGGCTCCGGTCTCTTCTATTCTGTGTGTGTGTGTGTGTGTGTATGTGTGTGTGTGTGTCACACACAAGGGAGACTGAACATTATCAAAGCACAGATTCTGCGTCTGGCACTCACCTGCTACGCAGCCACGCCCACAAAGTGTGTTCCTGGAACACAAAGTCCATAGGATGCAATGGGTTTGGTGCAGACATATGGTCTCTGCTCAAACAGGCTTGAGAAATGCTGACTTGGACAAACTTAGACAAGCTTCATATTAATGTGCATTTTAAATCACCGAATGCATGTGTAGGGCTAATGTTCCAGAAGAATACTCTGGTTTATGCTGGTCTATATCCTGACTTGTGTGCTTGAAATATTTAAAAAATAAGTAACAGAACATATTCTTTACCCTCCCCCCATATTCCCCATATACTGTATTTTGGCACAAATAAGAAAGTAAGTGAAAAAAGAAGCCATCATTATGTTGCTTGTGAACAAATCCTTTCTTGTGCTACTTCCTTTTACCCGCACGAGCGAGCATCATTCCTTACCCTTTTACTCCCCAAATTCCCCAAATATGAACACTTCCTCTTGGCCCATACAGTCTCTCAGTGACAAACTGGGGAACACCTCATAGTAGGCCCAGTAAAACTCAAAAAGAATTGAGCAGGAACTTAAGAGTAGTGTCTAATGAAAACATGATTTCTTTTGATGCATAAGCAGACACAGAGTTCATGTTAATAAAGATTTTATGAATTAGTTTAAGAACTTCAGTCTAATGTTATTTGGAATATACTATTCATCATATTGGTTTTCATTTTAAATAAAATTATAAAAGCTCATTTTTTAATTTCATGATCCTAAAATTATCCAATATAATATTCTACAGAATTTTTCTACCCAAATGATATTAAATTAATAGATTGATTAGAGAGATAACTAGATAGATGATAGATGATAGATGGATAGATGATAGATAGATAGATAGATAGATAGATAGATAGATGGATATAGAGAAAACGATAAGCTGAAATCACTTAAAGTGGGGAAAGTGGGTGTGATATGTTAGATTACAGTGAGATCCATTCATGGGCAAGATTAAGACCATTGATTCTAAAGAGATCTAAGGACCATTTTGTCTAAGCATGTATCAATTTAATTTTAGATAAGTTTTTGTATTTCCTAAGGATTAAATTCCAAATTGATTTTTTAATCACTATGTATCCTTTCTACACTCATTAACAGAGAAAATAATGCATGCAACAGAATTATACAATCCATAAGAGCATTTTTACAGTTAAAATAGCTCTGTCATTCAGAAATTACTAAGCAAACCGTAGTAAACATGCATTGCACTTGACATTACGGACAGATGTCATTGAGCTGTGGTCCCGGTCCAGAGAGTTTCAAGTCTGTCCATCAGAGAAAGTACATCATAGCTGATGGTGATTCAAAGGAAAACTTCCTTAGAAAACTGAAGAAATAGACACTATTAAATTTACTTTAACCAATTGTTCAAGTGTTTTACTTTCACCAAGGATTCACAGAAACCCATTTTTAAGTATTTGTGTAACCTGGAGAAGAAAGTAGGACATCTCTGAGTTCTTCTGCTCATGGGGACCATCTCCCCGGTCATTCTGGCAGCATTAGGAGCCACTCGAACACCTTACCTGTAGCTCAGGCTGGGATTTCATAAGTAACATCATAATCAAAACACCAGAGTTCTGACCCATTTCCTGGAGACTGCATCATACTCACACACACAGAGGGGGAAAAAAAACTGTCACAAAAGTCACAACAAAAAGAGGGTGGGTGGGACACAGGAAGTTACAGCCCACATGGCACTGAGGACAAGTCTCCGGAAGGCCCTCTCGCCTGCGTGACGCCGGCAGTGGCCGTGAGAGAGAGCGATGGCGGGTGGTGGGGGAGCAGGAATTAGGCAGCCCGCCCCCGTTAACTCCAGCGAGCTCAGGTACTCGTTTACGGATCGGCCTCTTGCCCCCATAGGAGTGCAACTCCATGATGACTCCAAATGTCCAACTCTCAACACGGTAGTGATGGAAACCAGCAGTGACATTAGAAGACGCTGCAAAGAAGATGAAGAGGGATGGATAAGATGTCACCAAAGTAACGTATGGACCACCCACCCGTGAAGGTCTGTCCCCGAGCAGGGCGCTGCTGCTGGCGGGGGCTCTGCTGACCGGGCGTGAAGGGGCCATGACCACGTTTGTCCTTGTCTGGACCCGACTTCAGAGCACATGACATGGAGCCACATGCCAGCCACGGGACAGCCATCCCTGGGGCTTCTGTGCCTCTGCCGTGCAGTAGCGCAGTGGGCCGCTGGGCCCGACAGCCAGGCCTTTACGTCCGACTCCACAGCACCGTGACCTGGGTCGGCCGTGACTTCATTTGCCTCCCACTTATCAGTGAAATGCGAGTCAGTGTGTTTCTCTAAAAAGGGTCGTGAGAATTGCACAACGTGCCTCATGGGGAGGAAAGTCCGGCCTACCCAGTGAACGCTTTTAAGTTATATCCATTTTTATTTGAGTTGTTGGTTATTGTTATTTTAACCCGGCTCTGTACTTTCACTACGTGCGTGTAAACCGAATGCTCCTTATAAATGATCTCGTGTGGCCTCTTTACCTATACTATACCTATCTCATCTCAGGACGTAACAAGTGCGGAACCCCAAGTCTATCAACTGTCAACGCCATGGGCCTTCTCATATTCCTATTAGCTGCTTAGAGGTTATGACCAGTTGTAGACGCTGTAACCAGGAAGCGCTCAGCAACGTGTCTGTCATATCACAGTTCAGTAACTATAGGAACAGAAATAAACGTGGGCATGGTGAACTCTATGTTGCGTGTCAACATAAATTTTGTCAACAACCCCTACCTAAACTCTGTCACAGGACCCTTATTATGTAAACTAATATCTGATAGGTTAGTCCACCCTTAAATAGCTAATAGGGGTTTTAACATACCCCAGACAAGAAGAAAAAAAAAATCACAAAAATGCGAGTTCATTCAAATGGCTAAAATATATTGTCATTAATTTTGATAAGAATGATTTCCAGTGAACTAATCCAGGCAAATGGTTGATTAACTAGGAGAGATAATAGAAAAAAAAAATACGTCTAGGTGATATAGTATGAGAAGTGATGTGGGGAAAATGTAGAAAAAAGAACAGGTTTATGGCTACAGAATCAAATTTTTCTGCTCAGTCCTTGTTCAATTCTCTCTGCCCAGAATTAGGGCCAAATGAGTGTCATCAGAATTCCAAGGGGAGACTCTGACATAATAGGAAATGCTGGTATTTCCTAGGCGCTCCCCAAGGTCACCAGTTCTACATAGTTTACATACAAAAATCACAGATTTCCGGCCATCATTATTTGGCTTTACTTCCTTTCAATGAACTGTATTTTTGAGAGCAGTTTTAGGTTCACAACAACACTGAACAGAGCAGAGATTTCCCTTCTGCCCCTCCCCCACACTTGCACCACCTCCCGGGTATCAACACCCCCCTGCAACATGGTCCATTTGTTGTAATCAGTGAAACTACATTAATCCATCACCTGCACCTACAGTGCAGTTAGTTTGCATGAGGGTTCATTGCTGATGTCGCACAGTCCATGTTGGGGCAGAAGTATAATGCCATGTATCCACCATTATACAATAGTATCATGCAGAGTAGTGTCACTGCCTAAAAACGCTTTGTGCTTCACCTAGTCATCGCTCCCTCCCCTCAACCCGGCAACCACTGATCTGTACTGTCTCTGTAGTTTCGCTTTTCTAGAATGGTATGTAGATAGAATTATTTAATATGTAACCTTTGTAGATTGGATCCTTCCCCTTAGGAATATACATTTCAGGTTTCTCCATATCTTTCTATGGCTGCATAGCTCATTTCCTTGTAACGCTCAATAATATTCCATTGTCTGGATGGACCACAGTTTACTCATGCACTTACTGGAAGGCGCTGTGGTTGTTTCCAAGTTTTGGCGATTAGGAATAAATCTGTTCTAAACATCTGTGTGCCGGATTTTCTGTACACATAAGTTTCAGCAGATAGGAAGGAGTACAATGGCAGGACACGTTAAGAGTATGTTCAGTTTTGTAAAAAACTGCCAAACTGCTTTCCAAAGCGGATTGACCATCTTGCACACCCACCAGCAGTGAGTGAGAGTTCCGGGTGCTCCACTTTCTCATCTGTATTTGGTGGTGTCAGTCTTTTCGATATTGGCCATTCTAATAGGTGTGTAAGGCTATCTCATTATTGTTTTAATTTGTAATTCCCTAATGACATATAATGTAAGCATCTTTTAATCTGCTTACTTGCCATCTGCATGTCTTCTTTGGTGAGATGTCTATTGATATCTTTAACCCATTTTTTAATTGAGTTATTCATTATCATATTGTTAAGTTGTAAGCATTCTTTAAATGTGTTGAATAACATTAGATTTGTCATTTTCTAATATTTTCTCCAAGTTTTTAATTTTAATAAAGTCTAGTTTGTCAATTCTTTTCTTCATGAATCATGCCTTCTCTGTTGCATCTGAAAAGTCACTGTCATACCCAGACCCATCTAGGTTTTCTCCTGTGTTATCTTTTAGACGTTTTTTAGTTTTGCATTTTACATGTAAGTCTATGATCCATGTTGAACAAATTTTTGTGAAGGGTACAAGGTCTGTGCTTAAATTCATTTTTTCTCATGTTGATGTCCAGTTCTAGCACTATTTGTTAAAAAGGTTGTCCTCTTTTTATTGTGTTTCCTTTGCTCTTCTGTCAAAGATCAGTTGACTAGATAGATATGAGTATATTTCTGGGCTCTCTATTCTGTCCCATTGATCTATTTGTCTATTATTTCACCAGTTCCACACTCTCTTGATTACTGAAGTTTTAGAGTAAATCTTGAAATCAGGTAGCAACAGTCTTTCAACTTTGTTCTCCTCCAATGAGTTGATTACTCTGTGTTTTGTGGCTCTCCACATAAACTTTTGAATAAATTTGTCAATATCCACACACCAACTTGCTGGAATTTTGATTGGGACTGCACTGAATCTATAGATAAATTTGGGAAGAACTAATATCTTGACAAAGCTGAGTCTTCCTATATGTGCACATGGACTATCTCTTCATTTATTTCTTTTTTTATATGTATATTTCTTTCATGAGAATTTTTTTTCTCATTAGATTTGGTACACATTGTGTTAGATTTACACATAAGTATTTCATTTGGGGGCTCTCATGTAAACAGTATTGTGTTTTAAATTTCAAATTTCAGTTGTTCCTTGATGGTAATAGGAAAGCACAGACTTTGTATATTAACCTTGTATTCTGCAACCATAGAAATTCTAAAGCTGAAAAATACAATACATAAACTGGAGGGGGGAACTAAATTTAAGAACTAAACTGATAAAACTCTGATAGGTAGTCATAGGAACTCTTATAGGAAGATATGTTTGTCATTTGTTGGAACTTCCAGTTATGATGATGGCTGAAAAATGACACCAGTAGCACAAGCAACAAGAGATAAAATTGGTAAATTAGACTTGATAAAAATCAAATCTTTCATGCATCAAACAATACCATCAAGTATTTAAAAGATCAATCCACAGAGCAGGAAAAAGTATTTGCAAATTATATATTCAATAAAGGATGTGTACCAGAGTATATTAAAAAAAAACCTAAATAAAAACATAGTAAGAATAATAACCTAACTATAAAATGGGCAAAGAATTTGAACAAGGAGAAGCCAGGATGGCTCAGAGGATTAAGCGCTTGCTTTGCAGCCCCGGGGACCGAGGATCGAATCCCAGCCCTGGCCCATGCAGACCCATATGCTGAACTGGGGTGTGGCCCCCAGTTCAGTTCTCGCTGGGGTGTGCTTCCCATGTGGGAGGCCCCCAGTTTGGACACCGGCTCATGGAGGCATGCCTCCCATGCAGGAGGCCCATCCCCCAACCTGTGTGGAATGAAACCATGTGGAAGACTATGACATATAACTATGGAGACGGCTCTGGGCCCTCCCTCTTCTGTCCATCTCTCTGTCTCTGTCTGTCTCTCTGTTAAAATCAATAAAATACATCTTAAAAAAAAAGAAATTATTAAAAAAAAATTTTGAACAGACATTTCTCCAAAGGAGATATATAAATGGTGAAAAAATACATGAAAAATACTCAACGTCACTATTCATTAGGGAAATGCAAATAAAAAACACAATAAGATACCACTACACATCCATTCGAGTGGCTATAAACAAAAAGACAGCCAATATTAAATTTTGGCAAGTATGTGGAGAAATTGAAACCCACCTTGCTGGTGGGAATATAAAATGGCATATTCACTTTGGAAAACAGTTTGGCAGTATCTCAAAATGTAAAATAAGTCTCAGCAATTCCACTCCTAATAACTGCCCAAGGAAAGTGACATATGTTCGCATAAAAACTCATACATGAATGTTTACAGCAGCTATTATTTATAATAGCCAAAAAATGGAAGCAACTCAGATATTCATCAACTGTTAAATGTGTAAACAGAATGTGGTATGCCCTTACAACAAAATATTCTGTACTAAAAAAAAAATGAAGCACTTATACATGCTACAAGAATAAGCTCCAAATATTATACCACAAAAGAACTCAGTCACACAAGAAAATCAATTGCTATATGATTTTCTTTACGAGAAATGTGCAGAATAGGCAAATCCATAGAGAGAGAAGTAGGTCAGGGTCAGTTCAGGGCTGGGGTGTGGGTTTTAGGAGAGTGGGGAGATCCTAGGGTGCGAGCCCTAATGGGTTTAGGGCTTCCTTTGGGAAATGTTTTAAAATTAGATTGTAGATCATTGTACGATTCTGTAAATGTACTAAACACATTGAACTGTACGTTTTAGGTGAGAGAATTTTACGGGATATAACTTATATCTCAACAAAGCTCTTTTAAGAGCATTCACATACTAAAAGAGGAGTTGCTGAGAGGAGCTTCTTCCTGTGTGTCTGGCATTTTTATCAAGTTCCCTACGTTCCATGCTGATCTAGATGCTTTGCCCAGTTTCTCTACTTCGTGGTGTGTACAATAAGACAGATTTGTCTGCAGCCTCTGCAGCTTCATGTAGATTGTATAGAATATTCCCAAATAATGAAGTCTTCATATCTGTATATTTGAAGGAGATGCATAGGCAGCTTCCTCATCACACTACAGATATAAAATGTCACATGTTTTTATAGACAGTCTGACAAAACAATAAGATTTCATTAGTTCCCTCGTTTGTTTTGTTGCTTCAGGACAACAATGTCAGTTTTTAAAACGTCTTCTGCTGTGTTTTCCACCCGAAAATATGCATTTAAAACAGCTTGTGAAATGTATGTGTTAAATAAATCTTGTTCATTATGGTGAAACTTTAAGTGACTGAGTAAAAATAGAATCCAACATTTTACAACTTGAATGAGCTTTCAAACGCTGCATTACTGAACTGCGTTCTCCTGTGATGGGATCCTTTGACAGTTCAGCCTGAGACGAGCTGAACTCCTACGTACTCCGGAGGAACTGTGTGGGACGTGGGCCTGGCCCTATAGCCGGGAAGGCCGGGAAGCTTCATTAATTTGCAGGAAACAGAGTGATTTGCATGGTCTAATTAGCCTATGTTTCATAAACAAACCCAAAACAAAGCTAGGTGATATCGTTTTATGCAAACAAACAATACAATCTAATCACTCCCCACATTTAGACACCACCATGATTATAGTTGTTCAACCTTTTTTAACTCTCCATTGCTTGGAATAATAATAACCTGTTAGAACTTTGAAATGAAAATCTTTCTACCTGACAGATGCTGATGTTTTGAAGTATTTCAAAAGCCAATGTCACACAGATTTCCTTCTGATTTGCATCCTGGTCTGCGCAGGAGGTTTAATGAAGTTCCTGGACCAGAGGGCGGGAGGTGGGCCCCTCCACCTAACTCCCCAAAGCCAATCAGTAGGGGGAGCTCTCCTATTATGTAAGTGACCTCAAACAAAGCGCAGAAGGATTTTTATTGACTCTCCTGGGGACAATGGCGAGGGATTTTTTTTTTTTTAATGAACGTTATAACCTGAAGAATATTCACACGATGATTTGCTCAAAGTTGGAGAAGTACCTCATTCAGCATCAAGGACACATTTCCTAAAACAACCTTGCAAATTACTGAGGGTGTAGAAGTTGTGAGCCTGTAGTAAATCACCCCATTCCAAGGAGTCACGCGCCTCTCACTTAAAATAGAATAAACTTTAATCATGCCAGAATCTTCATGGCCATAATGGGCTTCGGCACCTCCTTGATATGATGAAATGTTTAGAAAGGTTAGAAAAAAGAAAAATTCAGACTAACAGGATTTTAGACGTTGAGACAAGCCCTTTTAAGCTCTGAATTATAACACAGGATGTACACATGGAAACAGCTTCTCAAACTGTTCGTGAAAACACTGAGATTCTGTAGTGAAGTTAAATAAAGTGTCACAGTAAGAAAATGAATGTAATATCTGGTAAGCTTTGCATGTAACTTACTAACGCGACATTTCGCAAGGAGAGAGAGATTTGCCTATGATTCTTGACTGGAACTTCTGAGACCAGGTATTAGCAGCGCTCTTACAGATGCTACATAGCCTCTCACAACATGGTAAGCTGAAGTCCACATCACGTAGAGCCCAGTGACCAAGAAGCAACAGCTCGTGGAAGCTCTATGACTCCGTTGTGGCCACAGGGACATGGATGGAAGGGTCTGAACAGAAGGAATAGGAATGGTGGAAGCACATGTCAGAAAACGGAACACGCTCGTACCTACCCTTGCCCCTGCCCATGGGAGGAAGGTGCGGTGGTACTGGGCCCTCCTGGATGAGGCAGAGACGCACACTGCAGAACGAAGCAGTCCAACAGAGAAGCAGGGAAGAAATGCCACAGCCCCTTAGAGGAACACGCCACTAACGTGCTTTCTGTCACCACACTTTAGTCCAGATCCTAAATACCTAAAACTCTACGCCTTTCCACTGTAGAATTATCTAAGAATTTAGCAAGTGAGCCCAGCACTGGGATGTATTAATATCAACATTTTTAGAAGGAGAGAAGAGAGAACGGCTTGTCTCAGTGTCGCCAGGATAGCCCCACTTTTACCTGTAGCATAATAGAGTTAACAAGGCCTCTTTTCACTCTCAAAGAGCCCTGGGTTACACAGCCACTCTATTCTTTTGTGTCCTTACATTATACCCCAACCACCTGAGACAGCCCGACCTTGCCTTTGTGCCCTGAGACCCGGAAGCGCCTCACCCAGGGTAGAAGGTGAACGTGCTACGCCAGAGACCGGGGCCCTGCTGTACGAAATGTCAGGAGAGACAACAGAACTAAAAAAAACACAAAATGCAAATAGTCCCCGAAAAAGAACATTGCGCCTGAAATAATAAGAAGTAAGTGACCTTATCAAATCAAAATTAGAAGAACACTCTTGGTGGAAATGTTTTTGATAAGCTTGACGGGGGAAGGGGGAAATGGAGGAGAGAGTAGCCAGGGGAGATTAGCGTGGTCAGGAGGAGACGTGTGGTGGACACACGGCGAGCCGGGCAGCCCGAATCCACAGCAGCGACCTTTTGCACCCATGCGTGCCTTCTGTAATAGAGTATCAATTGTTTGTGTGCCCAGCAATAAGTCATGATGTGAAAGGTGTGCAGAAAGCCTCTCTCTTTCCTCCCTGTGACTCTGTAGCGACTCACCCAGATCACTCTCACCTAACGCGAAACATTGGAGAAATGGAAGACCACGAAGTGGAGAAGTGGCCTCTTAGAGACAGTCTACCAGTGGCTCTCTTGTGTTCCCAACGAAAAGAGATACATGCTCGAGCTAACTATCCATCTCTTTATATCTTATACATTTACAGAGTGGCAGAGGTCCTTGTCCAAATTTACATTTGCTCTCTGGATCCGTGGTTAGCTTGTCCCCTCAGCCCCCGAATACACCGCAGTGGACCAGTGCTGGCGGGTCCCGCTGTGAGTAGCGTGTGGTCCAAACAAGGTAACTGTGGCCGGCTGCGTTCCGGGCTCGTCATTCAGGGAGACCCGGAGGGGCACAGGGAAGAAGGCAGAAATCGCTCCAACACAAGCGTAATAACTCACAATGCACACATCCTGCCATGATTTTAAGAGACGTGACAAATTATTCGCTGAGATGTCCTTCAATCTGAGGTACTAGGATTATTGTGAAGTTTTACATCAGTATTGTAGCGAGCTGTGATTTTCCCTAAAACCCAGCAATAGCTGTGTGTTTTGGAGCATTATCTTCATAGATTTGGGGAGAGGGGTAGAAAAATGAATGAATTCTAAGGGAATCATTCACAGAAAACAAAATTAAGTCATCTGGTGGATGGCCGTGGTTTCTTTTCTTCTTCTTCTTTTTTTTTTTTTGTCTTTTGGTGTTTAGTTTGTGTTTGCTTGTTTAATCTACATTTGGAAACACCATGAAGGTGGGCGAAGTAGGGGCAGAGGCTGGAAAGGGGTAAGATGAAGGTTCTAGATAATTGTCCAAACCAGAGACAGTTCCAAGGGCACTCAGAGCCGGGACCCAGGGCACACACTGGATTGGTTACCTGAATGTGAGAAACATGTTCCTCCACACAGTTTAAGTTCAGATGATGGGGTCAACTCACCGCATGACGGCTAAGTGTGGAAGCACAGCTACTGTCATCATTGTGGTTTAAAGTAAAACCTGAAAGGGTTTGCCTGCCAGGGCAGGAATGTGTCTGAAGCAAGTAGCTTATGACATCAGAAAAAAATAACTGACTTAATAATTGGAAGCCATGAGCACAGAGGTCACGGTATCAGGGCAGGTTAAGACATTAAGAGATGTTAACTTTTCCTACTGATAAAGGTCAAAGTCTTAAGAAGCCTGTTCCTGGGAGGAAATGTGGATTCAGTGAGAACTTGGCTTGTGTCTCTCCAGTGCAACGCTCCTGCATGGCAAATCTTCCAAGAACCACCCACTCTGCTCTATAAACAGATGCATCCTGGCTGAAGGAAGCTGCACTAACTTTGAAGATTTGAAAGGCACACAAAATTCAGGGAAACAAACAGTGACCCATATAAGTTGAGCAGGATCTGTAAGAAGATATGACAAAGCTGGCTGACTTGCATGACAAGACCAGTACCCGGAAGATAACTGAGTAAGAGTCTTAAAACGAAAGAGGCTGAGTCACTGGATCAAACATCAGTGTCTTGGCTGGAGGCAGTATAAATATTTGCAAACTAAGACCAAAACCTTATCACCGTAATGAAGCAAGCTCACCACAGAATAACAGAGCTGGTTACCAATTTAATCCGTTTCATTGTTCAAAAATAAGTCACCAATAAAGACACACTGGGGATTTTTTAGGAAGTGGTAAACACAGAAGTGTATACAGTGGGAAGAATTAAGAGTACACTTGATTTTCAATTGCCATGGACACATGGAGTAGGACCTTGTCATAGGTACAAATGACTTATAACAATTCCATAGTTATACTTCACTTCTAGGGCATGAGGATTCCATCCTAGGATTTGCACACAAGAGCGGTATGCCCGGTGTGCCCCATCCACACAGTGTCTCTGCAGCTAGCACTTGGCTTCTGATCTGATAGACACGTGACCTCACGAGGCAGGTAAGGGAGCTAATCTGTATGGAGGTGTTAGCGCCGTGTGGGCAGGAGGCAGAACACGCCTCCTGAGTGTGTGTCACATCCTTTAGAAAGGCTCTGTGGATTCTGGAGTAAGGCACATCTATACTGATCACTTTGTTTATCGAACATAATGTAAATTATTATGATTAATATTGAAATATAAGTAAATCTCACTTAATTCGTTCATTTTTTTCTTGACTCATCATTTCACTAAGCACGCTTGTCAGCAGTGCTTACAAAATCACATTATAAGTTGTTAAAATGTTTTAAAATAAGCACCATTGTGTTCGGTCCTACTCTTTTCTGATCCCATTCGCGGTCTGCAGATGAGCTTGCTTACAAGATGACAGGCTTCCCAGACCAACATTCCTACCGGGGAGGAGTCTCTCATCAGCCTGGTGCTTGAGGTCTTGTGAGTTGTGTTGGTAGACGCAACACAGTCTGAGTAGAGGGCTTGCACTTGAATGTGTTCTGGTGGCTTTATTTGCATTTACAAACTATGAATGAAACAATTTAAACCTACAGGTCGGACTGGACACTGTGTGTTTAGGGTCCCCTCAGGAGGAAGAGAGGGGTCCCTGGTCCCCGTAGAGTGATTATTCCCATGGGGCGCATACCATCCATCTTCTTTTAAACTTTTTTTTTTTTCCTTTCAAATTTCTCACAAGACTCTTTCTCATTAAAGTCTAGACCAGGAAAGTTTTCAATAGCTAATGTTCTTCACTTAGCCAAAATATATCTTATTTCCTTAGAGAGTTTAAAAGTTTAGTCCCTGATGCATATTGAAGTTAAATAAATTTGTTTCAGTTATTCTCAAAAATGAAGTTTTGGAAGAAGAAGATAATATGGAAACATTTATCTTAAAATTTTTTTTTAATTTTGATTTTAGAAAAGTAGGAGAAATAAATACTCATAATTCTGTACTACCAGACACGTCTACCATACAGAATGGGAAGGAAATGTTTATCTACCATTAATACAAAGTTCTACATGAGTGTTGCATATTTGTGTGCTAGGCAGAAAAAAACTCTCCGTCTTCTAGAGAATTCTAGACCTGTCAAAAATGACGACAATGGAAAACACTTTTTTTTTGAAAAGCAGAAATATGCTAAAGCCAAACCAATTGCGTTCTTTGCTGTTAGTTTTAAGCAGGAAAGAAAGTGCCCATCTGAGATTCAGACCCGCGGTGAGCGCCTCTCGTTCATTATGCGGACAAGCAGGGTGACTTGTGATTCACTTGCGCGGAGGACATCGAGCCTCTGACTCACTGTCGCGAGCAGCTTCGCTCCACAAGGACGTGGCAGCTGTCGGACAGCTCACAGGCACAGTCCACGGCAATTCGAGCCAAGAAACACTGAAGAACCGCATCCAACCAAGGCTGCAGAGAAAACGCTAGTGAGGCAGCGTGTCCTCACTCAAAATAGAACAGAAAAAGGAAAAGTGCCCGGTACACCGCAGGCTTCATTCTGCGATGTGCTTCCCAAAACGAGACCTCTAACTAGAGAGGAACCTTGCCTACTAACTTCGCATGCCGCCTCCTAGTGATGTCATCAAGTTTTCGTCCGGAGTGTTTGACATCACTGGGCAAACCAGCTCCCTTCAGAGGGAGGCACACAAGCAACCCGTAAAAGACCACGTCAGATCAGCCTGGACTTCCCACCAGCACCTGTGCGAAGAGGCTGGTTCGACGTGTCCATCCCGGGGTCCCAGCCACACCTCGCCGGAGCCGGGGCGAGGCCAGCACGCCTGTGCGGGTGTCCTGAGAGCGAGTCAGAGGAGCTAGGACGTGCAGAGAGTACACGGCAGCCGCGAGCCAGGGCGCGGTTTCGGGACCCGGGAAGAGAGCGAAGGTGCACGTGGGAGTTTGGACGGTGTGGGGACGCTCCAAAGTGGCCACAGCCGCACAGGGGGGGACACTCGCGTGTGGCATCCTCAGGTTGGATCAAGACCAGAGAGGAGCTGTGGACACGGTGAGACGGAGCCCGCGTGGTGGGCGTGCATGCTCCCGTGCCCCCAGCCCAGTGCCTGGACCTTGAGACCACACTTCCCAAGGTTATTAGGGCGGTGACCTCACGCTTCCCAGAATGCTCTCACACGCCCCTCCAGAGACAGGCGGCTTTGGGGGTGGTTTTTAGTGAGTGGTGGGCCACAGGGTACACCGTTCTCATTGTGTTTCCCACTTCAACTCTGCACGATGCTCGTGTGTGTGCTCTGAAGACACACGCGTGAGTGGGGAGCACCCCCAGCATGCTCAGTCAGCGACAAAGGAGCAGGCGGGCCGAGGAGCACGCCCCCAGCCCCCCGGGAGACCCGGGTTCTGGAGATGCACGGTCGTCCCGGAAGCAGGACTGCGTGCCCCGGTGTCCTCACGGTAAAGCCAGGGCATTGCTACCACCTCGTCTCTTTGACCTTTAAGAAGGTGCTGGTCGCCCAGTCCCCTCGTCGGATTTAATATCTGCAAGCCAGGGGCTGCGCATCACGTGCACCTACAACTCGACCTTGGAGACCCTCACTCCGCGTGCTGGCGCGTCCCGTGGTCACAGAGTCCCTGATGTGGCCCAAAGCCTGGAAGAGAGCCTTCGGTTCCGGCAGCAGCGCGATCGCTCCCCGCCACGGCGTCAGCATACGGGGTGTTTGGAAAAGAGGCAGAAAAGCACACGAGTGAACGGCCACAGCGGCACCTTCAGCACTGCTGTCGACCTTCCCTGGGGACACGCAATCGGCTTCTGCCACGGTCCCGCCGTAGGTCGTTCTGGCTGCGGCCAGGGTGACCCGGGGCCCCTCCCCCGAGCTGCTGGGTGCCGAGTGTCTTCCCTCAGCAGTGGGCCTCTGGCTGCCCCTCGGTTGCCAAGGAGCTCCATCACTAGGGTGACCAGACGTCCCGCTTTGGGCGGGACAGTCCCGATTTTTAACAATTTGTCCCGCGTCCCGTGGCGTTTTAAAAAAGTCCCGACGTTTGGAAAGAATGCACGACAAGCTAGGGAACGGCGGGAGATAGACCCAATTTTTAATCAAGAACCCCCTCCCCCCGGTCAATGGTGTCCTGCTTCACCAATGTTAAAATCTGGTCACCTAAATGGGCCATGTCCCCACCTCGCGCGTGACGACACGGCAGAGGCTCAGCGGCACACGGGAGTGCTCTGAGTACAATGTGGGTGAGAACTGACCCTTGAAAACGAAGCTGCCTCTTTCTACTCCCTGCAGGGTAGATACGCGAGCCGCTGGAGCCATACAGGCCCGCGTTTCCCACTCAGAAGTGGCCTCATGTTCTTCGACGTAAACAAGCTCCTGTTTCACTGCTGACAGCATCACAGTCAGTCGATCAATGAGCAGGGTCTAGATAAGACAGGGAACGTGTACCCATGAGGACTGGGCCAGATTGCCCCCCACGGCGCCTCCGTCCCGGGGTGTCTGCGCTGCCTCCTGGCCCCTCTTCCCGCACCCCGAGGAGGGAAGGGCTGGGACCCCGTTAGTGCACGCTGGTGGCATTCCTGCCCCGCGACCTACGACGCTCACATGATTGAAGCCACGGTTTGGGATATCGGTGACGATTTATGGTAGGAAAAATGTAAATGATCTGCATGGCAGATGTTTTATATTTTCTGACCCTTCGTTTTCAGTGGGGACGTAATTAAAATTTATGAAGTGGATCTGCAGAATTGCGTTGGCAATTGATGATCTCCTCCAGGGCGGCCTATGGAGAAATGATGAGTAATCGTGGACACTGAGGTGTGGGGACAAGGGCGGGACGTGATGTTCCTGTCACAGCGAAGCCACCTGGACCAGGGACAGAACTCCTCTGCTTTGGATCACGTTTTCATTCTTTGCCTTTAAAATTCTACTTTTATGTATGACTTCAGAGATAGATAATTAGATGGGCTGATTAGTGTGATTAGCTACAAGGTACACTTGTGGTTTCATTATGAACCACAGATGACTGATAACAGCCTAGATGTCTGATAATCGTTTGTTAAGTAAGCCATGTCACAGTGGAACACTACGCAGCTCATAAAAATGATCATGTACATAATTATTCATAAGAGTATATAAAACTACTTATAAAATTAAATCCTTATGCTAGTAAATTATATATGTGTTTGTAGATATTTATACTATTTTCATTAAAATTGTATGCAAATAGAAACAAAGCCTGAAAAGATAGGAGTACTCACCTTTGAGAGAACTTTTACTGGTTTTTTATTTCCTTATCTTCCTTTTCTCTATTTTTATTTAAAAAACAAACAAAAAAAAAAAGAAAGAGAAACATATATATGCTGTGTGGTAAAGGTAAATAAAAGTAATAAAACCCTTACTTGGAAAATTATAATATTAAGGTACAAAATCAGAATCCAACTTTCCATTTAAACTATCGTCCAAATTTTATTTGGAAACATTTGCAGTGTAATATATGTGTTTCAAAATAATATGGATATATTTACGATTATTCGTAAGTCTTGGTGTATGGGTGGTCCTTATTTTACTCTTCATACCTTCCCATTATCCAAATTTCCTAAAGAGCGCACATATTTTGTAATGGGAGAAAAAAGTAAATAACAATTAAAAGGTACTTACGGATCGCATTTGGCGTCTTTTCATAATTTTCAGCTGAAAGAATGAAAAGGAAAGCGCAAGACGGAGGGGACGCCCTCAGCCCTGCCCTTTCGGCTTCCTTGTCCAGCTGCTCGCGGCGGCTGTGCTGCTCACCACGCTCAGCGCCCCGGGTGTCGCTGACAACCGCGAGCCGGCTGGAGCTCACGTTCCTGTAAAGCTGTCATAATACAGAGACGTTCACATTTTCATATTTGGGCAAAACGTTTTAACACTCAAACGTTTGCATTTTTCCTTCAGTTTTCAAAACAACTTTAAATCTCTCTCTTCAGAACAGTGTTAAAGGATGTCACTCATTAGCTGGCAGGTGGCGGGAGCCGGGGACGGCATTTACGGCTTCCCCGCGCACTGTGACCTGAAGCTCAGACCCGGTGAGGGAGCACGTGGGGCTCCGCTCGGGAGCCCTCAGGACCGGGGCGCGAGCACCTGGGGCTGGTGCACGTGTGAGCCGTGACGCGCGGCCACCTCGGGGCAGCGGGTGGGGGCCGGGCCCTGGGCCATCAGGCTGCCGGCACTGATGGAGTCGGTACGAGCCACGTGCCCCGCAGACGAGCCTGCCATCCACAGCCCAGCTGTCAGGTTTGGGGCCCACGGAAACGCAGGTGCCAGGGGACGGAGCGGCGGAACCCCGAGTGGCACGCGATGACAGCTGAGAGAAGGCGTGCGGCCCTGATAAGGAAGCTCGTCCCACGCCGGTGGTGGCCGGCTAACAGTACGGCCGAGGTGGCATCCCGGGGACGCTCAGAGGAAGAATCACCTGGAGCCATGCCCGAACCCACCCCGCAAGGCTAAACACAGACAGAAGCCGGGGAGCCAGGCCCTCGGCTGCTGGGAACCCTGTTCATCGGCAAATGGCCTCACTGGACAGAACCAGCTGGTGAGGGACCCAGGGCCGCCCCTGGTCCGATGGGCTCTGTCGGCGGGAATGAGCCGTACGTTAGGATTTCGTTAAGAACGCGATCTCTTCGGGGACGCTGAACGCCCGATGAGGCCTCACTTCCAGTCAGCCGCGGGCTCCTGTCCATCATATCGAGGGCCCTCTGCCCCCAAGCTGATGGGGGAGACCGTAGGTAGCGCCCCAAACCAACCATCGGCGAGCTGGGGTCACCGGTCAGAGCCTCTGCCACCCGGGACACGGGGCATGGATGGCCGAATGCTGTGGCCGACACACAGCGGAGAGTGAATAGCACTGTGATGTTGGGGCCTTGGGGTAGGAAGTGTGTGCGTGTCACCCGATGGCTGTGAGGACTGAGAGGAGACACACGTGTGCATAGGGCGTGACCAGCAGGGAGCCGACTCTCAGGACACGTGGCTTCTTAAAATCCCAGTAGTGTGGCGTGTTGTGCAGTTGCTTAGCGTCTCCCAGATCCCACGCCGTTTTCCGGAGCGTTGCAGTAGTTGCTTTTGCTGCTCACCTTGGAGGGCTGGGGGGGGAGAGAATGCACAACGGTAATGGCTCCTGTTCTTCGGGTCGAGAGCGGGGGGTCTCCTGGGGGTCAGGTGTTCTGATGAAGGACACAGTCTGTAGTATCAGGCCAGGGTTCTGAGGCTCTGGGACTGTCTTGTGCAGAGCTCTGGGGACGCCCCCAGGCGGCCTTTCCAGAAACATCGACACCCACTGTGGTTGTTCGTTGTCCTTTTTTCGTTTTATAATCCAAGGACTTACAAACTCATTGACTGCTGCAGGGGCTGGAGGCATTCCTGGTTGGGACGGGTGACATCCCCGGGCAATAGCGACAAGAACACACAGGCGGGTCCTGCCCCTGCAATGCCTCTCGACTCGGAAAGCCGGCCCCCCTCTCAGCGTGTGTTTCTGTCCCGGTGGGGACCCCTAACCCACACCAGCACTCATGGCTGTCTCTGGAGGACAAGGGGTGCAGACACAGCATCAGGAACCCAGAGCGGGCCACTCTCCATGGAAATGCTGGGAGATCTTGACGGTATTCCTACGTGGACTCCTCACCATGACCTTCGACAGGAAAGGAAACAGGCGGGCTGAGCAGGCCAGTCGATTCACAAAGAGCGTGGATTTAGGTGTGGCTGGTTTTAGCTCTTGGCCTCACAGCTGGTCCGCCTGCCTGGGTCTCAGGGGCCCCACGCCCAGACACCCCTCGTGTGCCTCCTGTCCCAGACTCTGCACGGAGGCAGGTGCCTCTCACTGCAGGTCTCACCTGCAGCCCCGCCTGCTCGAAGGCTCAGCAGCACGGATTCCAGACGCGGCACCATCTAGCTTGTCAAGAGTTAACCACCTGAACGTAGACAGACGTGCACGAGGTTTGGTTCGTGGAACCTGGACTAAACCCCCAGAGCCGGAGAGAAAGCTCCATGGGGGTCCCTCCAGGAGCACTCTGGACTCCCAGCATGCTTCACTCCCCCTCCCCTGGCCCCTGGCCTCTGCTCCCTCTAAACTTCCATAACCGTCTTTCCCTGGCAAACACCTGCTGGTGAGTGCGCGCTGACCTTCTGCTGGGCCCGGGGAGGCAGGCGTGGGGGCCCTCACGGAGCTTCCTGTCTAAGAGGAAACACAAACGTCCAATCAGAAAGCCCAACAGGGTGTCAAGAGATCTCAGCTGGAAAATGGTCAGGGAATACGCAAAGGGGGGAAAAAGGGGCCTATGCGCCTCCAGCCTGACTTCTGAACCCCAAACTGGAGTTTTCCACGCGTTCCCTCTTGTCTTCCTTAGTCACTGATTGTAAGCGTGGCTCCCAGCGGAAGGGCTGTGTGTCAGGCTGTCTTTGCACGCCCACCGTGTCTAGCGCATTCAGTGGGTGCTCCGCCCAACACCTCTGGGTGGATGGCCCGGAGGCATCAGCGAGACAGGGCCCCCCATTACCCGACTCTACACTCTTCACAGTCCAAATCACAACCACTGATTGCCAGCACGCTTACGAGTCAGAGGTGCCGTTCACACACTTGCCCACTCGCCGGGGGCCGCTGGTGGGCATGGCCCCAGTGCAGACGGCTCAGCTCTCTGGGCAGCCGTCCCATTCCCCAGCAGGCCAGCGTCCCCATGACGGTGGCCGGTGTCCAACAGGGAAAGCAGAATCGCCAATGCACATCTGTGTGCTCAGCTGGTTACAAGTCCTGTGGCCAAGGTGAGCGTCCACGGGGAGGCACCGGCGAAGACGATGACGCAGAGGCAGGAGAAAGCGGGGCCTTCCATGGGACGGCTCTACGGCACCCCACTCCTGCGATGGTGTCTTCCTCCAGCCGTGCTGCCGTTATAAGCCATTTCATCCTGAAATAAACCCATTTTCGCAGCACGAAACCCGGACTCCAAGGGGTGAGTTGGCAGAAGTCGAGGAGGCACAAGGTGGACGGCGTGGCCTTGGGAAGCGTGTCCCCCAGGAGCGTGGCCGCGGGGTTGGACAGCACGAGACACAGATCCCACCTGGAACTTCATCGTCTCCAAAGAATGTCACATTCTGAGAGGAAAGAGGAAGGAGAGGGGGAGCCCCAAATGGAACACTGTGAAGTCGGTTATTTTTCTCTCTTGACTAATTAAGCTTAACCAGCATGGTGGGCCTGTCACACTAGGGGAACCTTCCCCGACAGAAAAAAGAAGCCAGCTCTCCAGGTGGGTTTTCTGGGCTTTGGCTGCTCCCACCACAGTACACACTTGGCATCCCTGACAGCACCGTCAAAAATAATAGCTAAAAAACTCACTGTCTGTCACGAGGAAATAATTATGTGTGGGGCTTTTCTTACACTCGAGATGGATGATCCATTTCATGGAGGAAAATCTATGTGGCTTTTAAAAAGAATGTAATGCATGGAGGGCACGGCTCAGATTAATAGCCAAATAAAGAATTTTTTAAAAAGTTCTCGCGCGTGTGTGCAGGTGAGTGCATGTGCACGTGTTTGCGTGTGTGGGTTGGTGAGTGTGTCACTCATGAAGAGAGGCGGGATGCCATTCTTACGTGGGCTAATTACAAGATGCATCATGTTTTATTATACCCTTATCAGTAATTAATCGCCCACTTGGATGTAAAGTTCAGCCTCAGAAAAGTATCATGAAAGTGTCCTTCATGTATGCACGAGATTTTTTTAGGGGCGAACAAAGACTGACAAAGATGGAAGTTCATTCCCCTTGGAAACAGGGAAGGGATTAGCTCCACGTTTGCATCTTACACTGTGTAAGTTCCCAGGGGGGCTTATGAGGCCAAATCAAAGGAGAGAGATAGACAGACAGAGACAGACAGAGACAGAGAGACAGGGAGGAGCAGAGAGGGTTGCAAGCTTCAGCAAAATTGAGGGTGAGAGAGCTTCCCTCCACGTGTTCTTCAGGTGCAGTTTGAATAAAAATGCAAAACAGGATGCTTCTGTTCAGTAAATATTATCATTTTTATTCACTCATTAATTAAGTTGCTTAATTGCTGCTGTCAGAAGGCTCTTGAGTGTGTGGCTGGGCTGCAGGGCTGTTTTGATAGGAGCCAGAGCAGAGCCGTGCGGAGGGGCGGCTCTGGGAGAAAAGGGGGTCCCCGAGAGAGACCGGAGGACCCCAGGGGCGGGGGCGGGAGGGAGCACGCTTCTGGGCACAGCTGGCTCGGTGAGTCCTGAGCCACGGTCTTCCACGCGGTGATCCAGGCCACGGCCGGCGTGTATCATTTCAGCCACCGCCCTGTGAGGATCGTTTTATGCAAACGATGCCCCTGTTTGGCTCCAGCTCCCCAAAAGGGGCAGGAACGGGACTGGGCTCGGGCCCATCCACAGACACAAGGGCTGCCCGCGCCGGCCGTTTGAGACCACGTCCTGTGCACGCGCTCCGTCTGTGAAGTCTGTGCGTTGTTCTCGGCGTGGGTCCTCGCACTGGGCACCTCTGGTCCCACGGAGCCAAATGCCGCTGCGCAAACACGCGGCCGACACAGCCCGCACGAGTCACGGTGGTGACATTTGACTAATGTTCCCTGGCCTTTCCATGCTCAAACATGCTGGATTTGAAATGTTTGGATAACCTTTGAGCACACCCGCCCTAACTGGTCACAGTTTGCACACCCAAATTCAGAGGCGAAGCCAGTGCCCACAGTGCATCCTGCCCAAGAAGGGACCGGATGGCTCCCACGGTCCCAAAATACCGCCAGCGTTCCCGGAGGGTCACCTGCACCCGCCTCCTGAGGTGGGGACGAGACAGGGAAGGACGAGAGAGCGCATACATCACGCAAGCACAGCGGAGCCGTGATCCGAAGTCGCCCAGATCCTCAAGCAGACAGAAGCGTCATTTAAGTCAACCTTGCCTCTGTAGAATAAATAAATGTTTCCCTCTGGCTTTTTAGTTTTTCTGTGTACTTACCACCCAGTACTGCCGGGTGTGTGTGTGAGTGTGTGTGCACATGGGTACTGAGTGTTGTACGTGCATGTATGTATTGTTGTATGGGTGTGTATATCATCTGTACATGTGTGGCGTGCATGCTGAGTGTACATGTGTGGCATTGTGTGTGTGCATATGTGTGCGTGTGCCTATTTCCCCGGTCCTTCCTCAGTGACCTCAATGGCATGCATGCTGGCCCCGTACTGACTCTGGAGACCATGCAGATGGGCATGGTGGGTGAGCAAGGGAGCTGGGAGGGGTGTGAGCCTTCACGTGCCTGTTAAAATACACCCAGATCCATTGGAGTTCTAAAGCCCAAGCCTCACACATTTTGTGACGAGACGGGAACCCGCCCCTTCAGGAAGCTGGGCTGCCGTGGGCTTTGCCAGCCGACCCTGGGCAGTAATACCTCCCCCAGGAGGAGACTCTTAGTGCAAAAGCAGAGAGGCGGCAGGGGGGGAAAGCAGGAGGGAGGAGGAAGAGGGGAAGAGGTCAGCAAGTCTCTCAGTTCAAGCACCGCTGTCCCTCCCGTTGCTGACACGTTCGTGTGCATCTGGGACAGGGGCCTGGCTTCTGATCTCCACTATCTTCATGGAGAAAGTTGGAGAATAGCTGTTCTAGCTTTCCAACACTAACCTGCAAACCTCGTATTTTCACTGCATCTGACGGGCACAACCCTGTGAGGCCTATTTCAATGACCTGAGGACGCACCCAGACCTACTGACAAGGAGTGTCCCTAACCATGCATCATGTCCAGACATGTGTCCTACGTGTCCTGCAATTGCTACGTGCAAACGCTGAGGTTCCCATACACCAGGAACCTAGAAGCTCAAACAGCAACGAACTTGGAGCCGAGGTGAGAGGTGGAAGCAGGAAGTAACAAAGCCAACGTTCTAACCTGATAATGCAGCAGATCGGAAGGAGCATCGGCCATGTTTTCATCATCACACCTGCAATCGGATTAGAGGATTTAAATGAGCTCAAGTTCCTGAAAACAGCAACGTGAACACGGCTATTGATGTAAAACGCAAGCGCTACAGCATCCTGTTCGTATATAAAATCTTTTCCAGGACGAGGGCAGAACCGCCGGGGGAAAGAGGTTTGATGCTGTCTGTCTTGTGGCTCCTGAAGAGGATCTCCTCCTCAGTATAACATCGGATGCATGCCTGCAGAATATTCTAGAACAAGGTTCTAGAAAAATACAAAATGCAAGCTTCTACACCAAGAGTCAAATTTTCCACACACGCACAAAGCTATTTGACTTACTGCTTGTGTTCGTTTCCGTTGTGGATACGACAGATGACCACAGACATTGTGGCTTCAAACAGCACAAATTGATCATCTGAGGTGGGCTGCATAGCAGATGTCCCCCGTGACTCTCCCGCGGCCAAGATGGAGGTGTTGGCAGGTCCGCGTTCTTCCCGGGGGAGAGAATCCACGTCCCTGCCTTTTCCAGCCTTTTCCTGCGGCCCCCTCTTCTGCCGAGTCCCTCCCGCACGGCCGTGCCCGGCTTTCTCTTCGGATCCTCCCTCTTCTAAGTACAGTCCTGCTGCTCTGGACCCACCTGGGCCACCTCCGTCACTTAGAGCCAGCAGGTGAGCCGCCTGCATGCCGCCTGCAGCCTGAACGTCCCTGGGCCGTGTGGTCCCAGGACAAGCTGGGGGACATTAGAGAGTCGTGATGTGCCCACCGCACAGCTTTAGGGGCACGCATGGACCAGCGGAGAGGCCAGGCCGCCCGCGCAGGCAGGTGCGGGGGACGCTGGCTCGACCAAGTGCTCTCAGGAAGCGCCACCGAAAGCGAAGAGGCCGCACGGTCCGATACGTCTGGGAAACGCGCTGGTGGCATCTCTTTCTTGGAGCTCACTGTGGTTTCCTGCGACTTCGGTGACAAAGGACCACGGACCGGTGGGCTTCACACAGGAAGCATTCCCCTGCGCTCTGGAAGGCACGGGGTGACATCAGGGGTCCGCGGGGTCACGGCCCCTCTGGTACCTACCGGGGCCCCTCCTGGCTGGCGCGGGCCTGGGCTTGTCGGTGTATCTCTCCAGTCTCCCTGCTTCTGACGTCACACGGCCGTCCCTACCTGGGTACCTCTGTCTCCGCCTCTCTCTCCTCTTGACGATAACGCCTGTCACAGTGCATGAAGGGCCACCCTTCTTCTGTAGGGAGGTCCCCATCTTACCTCATTCTGTCTGCAGTGACCCCATTTCCAAATACGGTCATGTTCACAGGTGCCAGAAGCTGGCGCTTGACGATCTTTTCAGGGGGACAGAATTCAACCCCAACCAAAGGATTGTTTTGAAAACAATGCTATGCTAAGTCATGACCTCTAGTTGTGTTTCCATCTTTTTTGACTGGGTGTGTCGTACGTGCATGTGGAAACATGGAGCCGTATTGTACACCGGTGCCAGGTTATGCAACAGGAAGTCCTGAGGTCGCGTCCCATGCCACCGTGACTTCTCCTCTCTCAGCACAAGCTAGTCCCGGGTGCCTCTGCGTTCACAAGGGCCCTAACGAAGCAAGCGGAGCGTTGGGACACCTGTAAATACAATCAGCAGTTGAGCCCCGCAGGAGCCTGACAAATACTCACACGTGTGGAAACTAACGTCGCGGATGGCTCCGGAACCCAGGACCCGGCGCTGCCGGTGGGTTGCAGCGGCCTGTCCGGGGTCAGTGTGCATCACTGCACACATCAGTCATGTGCAGGGCGGCGCTCTGAGGCGACAGACGCACCTGAGGTCGAACATTCCGCTCCCCAGAAAGCACAGACACCGGATGGCAGGTGTCCCCACGGGCCACGCGCTTCCGGGCGGCTGCTCCCTGTGGGTCTGCTTCCTGGGGCCCCACCTCACCGGCCCTGAAAGGCTCCCCGGGTGGCTCCTTCACCCGCGGGACTCAGAGGGCAGCCTGGGCCACCCCGCCTCACGGCCCCCTCCTTCACGCTTCCTTGGGACTCCACCTAAGAGGCCTTCCGTTGTCCTTTCACGCCGCAGCGGAGGAAAAGCATGTTCCGAGAACGCGCGTGTCGTGCCTGGCTCGGCGTGTCTGAGGCAGGGAAGGCGCACAGTAGCAAGCGGAGCAGTCTGTCCCGGGGGCCACAGGTTCCCGCCGTCGCCAGAGAGACGCCTCTGGTAGCGGGGAGCTCAAATCCTCAACAGCATTCACCGGTCGGGACACGGGCCAGGGGGTCCCTGCCAGGCCAGGGCCGGGGAGGAAGGAGAAGGAAGGGGCAGAGATGGCGTGCCCTCCCAGGAAGGCAATGCCCAGGGCGCCTCGTGGGAGGCGGGGGACAGCCAGGCCACCCTGGCTGTCCTCCAATTTCTCGTTCTTCAAGCCACAGTCCCAACGGTCCGGTCTCCACCCTGCAGCTCCTGGTCCGAGCAAGGCTGCAGACAGGCCTCCTTGCTGTGGGCCAGGCCTGCTGGGCCGCCGCTGAGGGTCGCGGGGAGGCCTGAGGACGGGGCCATGGCCGCTGTCTTCCCTGAAAAGTCTGCGGGGAGAGGCGGGTGGCAAGTGCATCGGCTCCGTGGTCTCTGCGGCCCACTCACGTGCCCCCAGCCCTGCGTTTACTCAGGTGGGCACAGGGCCCGGCCCCCCGGGGCCCCCGCAGCTGCCCGGTAGCCACAGGCGCACGTGTGGGACAAATGCCGCGGTGGGGCGCGGGCCGTGCGCGTTTGATGTGGGGCTGGACCGGGAGCCGAGGGGGTTAAGAGGCCTCTTGCCCCCTCCGAGGCTCGGTTCACACTTTCATGTTTGTCTGGGTTGACGGGGAGGTCACGGGGTGAAACGCAGTTCACCCAGGAGTTGACGGATAGCACTGATGTGCGGGAGGGGTGTCTAGACCGGGCCCCCGGGAACACGGCCGTCAGGAGGAGAGACCCCCAGAGCCGCAGGAGCGCCGGGTGATGGATGGGCCGGCGGCGGCACAGCTGCGGGGCAGACCCTTCCCAGATGTGGGCAGCCGGGCCATCCCCGCAGGGCTGCCCCCCGCCCTGCACCCGCCGGCAGCCCCTGGGGCCCGGGAACCAGCGTTCTGGGCGCCTTGACTCACGGACGTGCTGGCTGAGGTGGGAGGAAATGTGACTCAGTCGCGGCTCTTGTCCCCCCTCTAGGACGAGATTGTTTGCTTTCGTGGGAGCGGAAGGCGCGGGCCGCCCCGCCGCGTGAGTGCTGCTAAGTGAGCGGTCGTGACTGAGCCCGCCACTTCACAGGGAGCGGCTAATGGCAAGCCGGCTCAAAAGGCTCCTTTCCTGTCCGACTCCTGCCTAATCCCTGAGGGAAATCACAACACACAAGCGTGGCTAAGAACGGGCACACCGCGCAGGCCGGGGCGTTCCGGGCCGGGGCAGCAGCTGCGGACGCCGTGCACGACTCTGAAAAGAAGAGCTTGACATTTTCACCCGTGGATCCTCACGTGTGGGTTACGGGGAGCGCCCTGCTCGGGCCTTCTGAAGGGTTCTGCTGGGTGGGTCCCCCTTTTGCCCTCTGCCCAGCCCCCTCCTCGCCGCCCCTCGGTCCTGAAATTCTCCTAATTGAGAGGATCTGAGGTCGTGCGGCAAGCTGATGTTTGCTTTCGCTTTCCAGGCAGAACCAGGACTCTGGGAGATGAGTGCTGAGGTTGGTGTGGTTTCTAGGCAGCTCCTAGCCCTGCTTGCTCCACAGTGAACGCCTCCTGTCAGCTCCCAATGTCCCCAATGTGGCTGCTCCACCTCCCTCTTCCCGGAAATGGGACAACGCAAAGGAATATTGTTCAATGTGTCCGGGGGCGCGGGGTCGAGCTGGCAGATGCTTCGTCGGAACGTACTGGCCGGCTACCCCGAAGCCAGGGCTGAGGGCACAGAACCCGCAGTGGCGTGGGCAGGGGAGCAGCAAGGACTTTGTCCCTGGCCCTTCCCTCCCACCAGGGCGACTCTGCCCACGTCACTCTTCTGGGGGAAGCCAAGAGCAGCCCAGGGGCCTTCCGGGAGACCTGGCGTGCAGCCGGGGACCGCAAGGAGGACACGCAAAGTCATAAACGGCGCCTCCTCTGCTAGACCCATCCTCCATCACGCGTGACTCCATGTCAAGTGCTCCTGAAAACAGGCAGAGCACTCCCTGCACGTCTACCGTCCAGCGTCCTCGGACTTCCTCCGAGCCTCTGAACGCTTCCCAGTAACCCTGCTGAGCAATGACGGCTGGACTGGGGCGGGTTTCATAACCAAGGCGCTGTGAACACCTAGCGCCAAGCAACGCTTGTTTTTAAATTGTAAAAATGCACTCTCCTGGGCCAAAGGAAAAAAAGGAAAGGTTTGCGAGAAGAGTAGAGATGAAAGGGACTTAGGAACTGGTGTCTGAGAATGGCAGGACGTCTCACACACCCCTTTTCCTGCCTCTCTGCTGCTACCATCTCCTCCGTTTTGAAGCCATGCGACACAATGACGCTCTTTGGAGCCAGTGCTCAACGTTAGAAAGAAGGGATGTCAAGGCTGATAAGTACCAGAAATTAATGGAAAGCAAAAAGGAAGTTCTTTGAAAGGACTAATAAAATAGGAAAAACTAAACTGAGAGAGAGAGACAGAAAAAGCGAGAGCTAACGTAACTAAACATTACCAACAACAGTAATAGGAAGAGGGAGTAGTAAACACATAAACATAAAAAATTAAATCATAACAAAACAATGCTGTACGTGCACAGCCTCATGCCAATGATTTGAACATACAAAACAAATGAAATAGATATTTTTAGGGAAATGTAACCAAAATGATCCCCCCAAAGGGAAAGATGGTAAACAAACAAACAAACAAACAACAACCTATTACACTAATAATTGTAAATGAACTTTAAAAGCTCCTCAAATATCTGCCACACAGACTTTTCAAGCACAGAATTGTTTATCAACCTACAAGGGAAACAGTTTCCTTAGTCAGTTAAATGATACTAGAGCATAGAAAACTATAGAGAACTTTCCAGACAAATTTATGAAGCTAACACTAAAAACAAAGCCAGAAAAACAAAGAAAAAAATGGAAAAGTTTATTTTTACCTCCTTCATGAATATAGGTGAAAAAATTCTACATATCAATGTAATGAATCCAACAAAATAAAAAAGAATGACACTATGAAGAGATGGGTTTATTTCCTACTCTTGCTCAAATTCTTTTGCGGTGGAGAAATGGGGTAGACGACACCTTAACAAAGTGACCGAGGTTAACGCCCCGAGCAGTGGGAGACTTCGGCATCTTCTTCTGCCTGATGCGATTTGCCAAAAAGAGCAGGACATCACCCCTTCCCTGGTATTCTTGTCCAAAATCAGAACCTCAGCGTCATCAGGAGCAGACGGCAGGCACACCAAATCCACAAGTCCGCTAATAGGATTAGTTGAATTAACTGTGAAAGAAATTTTACATAAGCATTTCATCAACTAGATAGAGACCTGTAATAAGATTTTTAAAGATGTTTGTACCCGCATGTTCATCGCAGCACTGTTCACAGTGGCCAGAACATGGAAACAACCAAAATGCCCTTCGATAGATGACTGGATACAGAAGATGTGGTACATTTACACAATGGAATACTACTCAGCGATGAGAAATGATGAAATGCAGTCATTTGTGGCAACATGGATGGACCTAGAGACCATCTTATTAAGTGAAATAAGTCAATGAAAGAATCCGGAAAAATATGACCTCACTTATAGGTGGAATATAAAACTGAAGGTTACAAAGACACAGAGACCTATGGATACACCCAATAGCTGGGTGATTGCCTGAGGGAAGGGGAGGAGGGGGGAGGGAGAGAGGGA
>PVKE010004328.1:0-40385 GCA_004027555.1 Craseonycteris thonglongyai
ACAAAATCTAAACGCTGGGACCCAATCAAACTCGGCTTTTTTTCTAGCTTATTGAGATATAATTGATAAATAACATTGTATAAGTTTACGGTGTCCAGCACGATTTGACACACATATGTATTGTGAACTGACTGCCACAAGGTTAGTTAACACATCTATTGCCTCACATAATTGTAATGTGCGTGTGTGCGCGCTGTAAGGACATAATTATAATGTGTGTGTGTGTGTGTGTGTGTGTGTGTGTGCATTGTAAAATCTACCCTCTTTGCAACCTTTCAGTATGTAATAGTGTTCCTAGGGTTGGTCAATAGTTTCTCTTTCTAGGTTTATTCTCTTCATTGATATTTTCAAAACAGGTTGGAACTTTATGGTTTAATATGATATGCCAGGTTATATAGATCAGTAACTTCCAAACTCAGCTCTTTATCAGAATCCCAGTGAAAGGTTAAAGAATCCGTATCGGCAGATCCACTCATAGATGATGGAGTAGGTCTAGTGTGAAGTCAAGGTGCCCGGATTTAAGACTCCACAGGTGATTGTAAAGGGCACACCTGTGCCTTGTAGCTTTGAATTCCCAGGACCCAGCCCAGGGCATGGAACATAACAGATGTTAATAAGTATATATGATATTAATAACTCAGTTGTTAATTAATTGACACTATAGCCAACAGGAATAATAGTTGGTGACTCCATTGTGTTGTAGAGCAGAATGTTTACTATTTCTCAAGGAAGTGTTTCCTTATTACAAGAAACTGGGAGAAATCTGGGTTCATCAGTAATAAATTTACCTAAAATTAAAATTCTCCTATTTTTAAATCTGCTAATGTGTAAAACGCATCCTCAAGAGATATGTACATCACCAATCTTAGTTGGCACTGCAGCTTTCCCCGGAGTTTAGTGCTTGTTGTTTGTGGTTTTAGGGAGTGTCTCGGTAGGCTGGAGTTATGCAGAATACAGTTCAGAAAGGCTAGGATGGCCTGGATACTGTAGAGCTGTCTTGTGCTGCACATCTGTGTGGGTGACTGGGGTCAAATCTTTTCAATTCCCCTTCCCTGTCATAATCACTTGGGACCTTTTAAAACTCACAGATGTCTGGGCCTCACCTGAGACCAATTTAATCAGAATTTCTAGGGATAAGGCCAAATCTTAGAATACAAAAAAATTTACCTATATATATATCCTCAGATGAGTCTAATGTGCTAATGAGGTTGAAAATCATTACTGAGAAACTTTTAGCAAAAGTTAAAATATAGTTGACTAACAGTAGGACCATCGCTTGTGGATTTTGCGCTGAGCATTTCTTTTATGTCTTCGCTAATGAAATCCTCACAGTTGTTGCATGAGGTGGATGCCATTATTTTCCCCATTTATAGCTGATAAAACTAAGGCATTAGGGAGAAAAAGCCACTTTCCCAAAGAGATGCAAGTAGTCCGTTAGGGGGTCATATTTAGGTAATTTGATTCTAAAACGTGAGTCTAGTGTTGCACTCCACTGCTTCCCTAAATGCTTCTTTTGGGAGACTCTGTAGATGCTTAAAACTAGCACATCATCTATATATTGACCATACTAACCATGTGAACAAGAAATCTAATTACCTATAATTCTAAGTTCTTCTACCCACAAAATCAAATACTCTAATAGGGTGACCCTTGTAAGATATTTTTGGTATTTTTAATGTACACCATCAGAGACTTTTGATATCAGTAGTTGTACCTATAAAATATAACAAAAGTTGCTCCTCATCTTCACTTCCACTTTTGACAGTGAAATCAGGAACTGAATTAGGCCCGACCTTTATGCCAAGAAAAAGGACATTAAAGCAGATTCAGGGAGTCAAAATAGCTCATCACTGTTGTCTCGTAGGTTGTGAAAATGTATTTACTGAATTCACATCGACTAAATATAAAAAATAAAATCCCTATTCTAATGATCATTTCCTTATTGTAGCAAGACCTCAGATGAATGGACTCCAAATAATGGGGACATTTCTCGAACATTCTCTTTCTCCCTCATTGAGAAGCAAAGGGAGGTCAAGCAATTTGAAATGAGGGGCCTTCAAAGGGTGTCTCACTGTCATGCCTGCTTCTGCAACACCGTTCCACTAATTATCTGCATATTTAATAATGTGAGTGCTCTCTTGGAATCCTTTAGAAATCAACACAGAGCTGGCTGCGAGGAAGACCCGAGAGTCAGGAAGAGACATCATCTTTTATTTGGAATCTAGGATGTGCAAACTTGTCTGGTTATTTATTCTTCTTTCTCTCATGAACATCCACACTGATGCTGCAATTAGACATGAAGTCCTGGGCATCTGTACATTCTTTCCCTTCAGATGGCCAGCTCCTAGCAATAAATACATGCGGGTGGTGGGTGATGGTGGAAGGAATATAGACATGATCGCCTGTGCAGCTGCCTTCTACAACTAGTACATATACATAGTCCTTCAAGCACTTGAAGGTCATAAATCAATATGAATGATTTGATTATTGATGTATGTTTACTGTGCAATATTTATGATACTGTTCTTCATATGCATTGGAAACTATTTAGATTATAACCTATGGCGTCATTCTTTCTCCATAGTGGCAGTATAGTCATGTTACTGGCTGTATTCTGTCCCCATTCAAGTTTATACATTGGAGTCCTAACCCCAAGGATCTCAGACTATGGCTGTATCTGGAAATAGGGTCTTTCCAATGGCAGTTAAGGTGAAATGAGGTCGTTAGGGTGGACCTTGGTCTGGTGTGTATGAAGAGGAGATGATGATGCTGAGTGGCGCAGAAGGAAGCTCATGGAAAGACAGAGGGAGCAGAAGGCCATTTGCAAACCTAGGTAGAGGCCTCAGGAGACCCCAGCCTGGCCAGCATCGTGACCCAGGACTCTAGCATCCAGAATTGCAAGCAATGTAATTTCTATTCAGCCTGTGCTACTCTGATGGCCGTCCCAGCCAACTAATGCAATTCATTTGCACTCTTGACATCTTACGGGCATACGTTTCATTCTAGATAAACTAATGCCTTACCTTTGTGTGTGTGTGTGTGCTTTCAATTATTCAATTAACATTCTATTGTGTCATCACTTTGGGTTTTCCTAATGCTTGCGCAGAACTCAGGGTGGATCTTTATTTCTTCTTGCCTCCTTGCTTGGAATGAAATCTGACCCCAAAATGATCAAAGCAAATAGTGTCCATGCTCATAACTCATTGTGAAGTGACGTAAGGATGAGTTTTTACATGGAGACCCAGTGGTGGGTGTAAGATAGGGATGTACACATGCTGTGGGCGCCCCGGGTTTTGAATGTTACACACTGGGATGCTCTAGAAATCACCTGAAGTCTTCTACTGGATACTATATGTGATCTTAAAAATCTGTGCTCAAATATGTACTTGTTAAAAAAAAATTCCACACCACATATATTTAAAAGTCTAATTTTCTTGTGCAACAGACATCTATTGGTCCTTAAATATATCTTTTCCCATCTTCATCATAGAGTTTCTTTTAGTTATATCCTCTCCTTTGACAAACTTCACATTTCTAACCCCAGCTCGGTAACTTCATCTCTTTAACCTCACACGTTATAAAATGGGTAGGGTCACAGTACTTCATAACTGTTGTTTTAAGGTTGTATAAGGTGAAACAGATTAACCATCGACTAGATGGATTTTCACATTCTAGGAACTCAAGTAATTGTGGGTATTGTTATTAATAATAACAATAAAAATACCTTTTAAGGCGTCTCTGTATGTGAATTCCCATAAAGATAAATTTTCGTGCCGGGTAGTTAAAAAAAAAAAGTCAATGTATTTAAAGTACATCTTCAAAATATTGTTTAAATATCTTTCAGATCATAGAAAGAAAAGAGTGTGTCAGATAGTAACGTGAAAACCTGTGGATGGGCAGTCATCTGCTAAACTTCACGAACACTGTCTGCGTGGGTATTACTTGCCCCTGGGGACAGCTGGGAGATCGGGTCACTGCAGATCATCCATGACCCACCCCAGCAAGCTCCTGCCCTTGGAAGTGAGCAGGACTAGAGCTCTGCGTGGGCTTCCACTCCCTCCCAGGGCTCGCACCCCTCTGCCCTGGTTGAATTTCAGGGATTTTGAATTTTGGCCACACCTGCTTGTTAAGCTGTAAAACAAATGGCAACATAAAAATATTGAGCACCATACTGTTGATTTTATTACCTTCTGTTTTTTGATACATATCAGATGCTAATGATATACGTGGGGCTCTGAGCATTTTCTGGCTAGGGGTCCTATTGGTTATTCGACACCCAGTTCTCTCCCACGCCCAAGATTCCTTTTATAGCACAAGAGTTACATCACCTGCCTCTATGGGGGACGTCATTAGACACAGCAAGAGTAATGCCTTGCTATGTCTCTTGTCGTGATGGGAACTTAATGTTATAAAGGATCCCCTTTCTTCCTCTTGGACTGCAAATCAAAACTTGACGGGCTTATTGATGTTTCACTTTGTTCCTCAGAGATACTGTGAACCTTGTCTTTAAATGCCATGCCATGCTTCCTTTGCTGTTCCAAGCTTAGAGCACGTCATAAATTCATCTTCTGCAAGTGGATTCCACCTTGTGGATCTTGTGTCCTGCCTTCATTCCTGGTCCCTTCTTCCTTTCTTCCTTCATAGTCTTTCCCTTCCACCGCTTCTACAAGTTAGAAATGGTTCTTTATTTTGCTACACTATATGGGTCTTTGTAAATAGTAATACCCCACACAATTCTGGAACCAATTTATCAGGCAATGTCAGCATTTGTATGTAATGGACTGTCTGATGTCAGAATACCTGGTTACTCCAAAGAAAAAATCAGAAATGTCATGTTTTTTCTTTTGTTTTAGTTCACCCAGTGCAACGTTGGGATTATGTAAGGGGTTCAGAACTGCTTCTAAGCAGCATATCTACTGATCAAATGATTGAAGTGTTCTAGCAGAAGGTTGTAAGCAAGTCTCTCTCTGAGAATTTTTAGGCCACAGAATGTTGTGTTCAGGAAAATATAGAAAGAAAAAACAATAAGCCCTCTCTTATTAGTCATTTAAAAAAAAACCCAAAACGGATTAGACACGATTTTGAACATCATACCATAGAAAAGAATGACCTGTTAACGACTAGGTTTGGTCTCGTAGCTCAAGACAATAGGTGAAATCCCTCATTCATGTATCAAATGATGGGGAGAAGGTTCTGCTTAGCCAAAAAAAAAAAAAAAAAAAAAGAAAACCCGTTTCTTTGCATAATACATGAGTCTCTTACACAGCATTTACTTAAAATATTTCAAATAGTGCTATCCACTGCCTCCCCTTTCCGCCGACCTCCTGCCCAGCACCTTTAAATTGGGCAGCGGGAGACGTTGTAGTGAACATATTCTCTCCATACTTTCACAAGCCCCTCAGCTGGATGCAGGATCAATTCTCACACTTTAATCCTATCTACCGAAGAATTTTTAAACTCCATCACTGACAAATAACCTGAGCTATAATTTATGGATCTCTCCTCCCCGGGAAACAGATAGTTACAGCTGGTTTTTAGTATAATACAAATCGCCTTACAATAGTGTAAAAGCTGAGAGATCTTACCGAGACCAATGGACTCCACAAATACAAGCAGACCCAAAAAAACCAAACGGCAAAACGAAACACAAGAGCAACATCCACACAGTTGCGAGGCCTTGTGCCTTTCATAAAGGGTGAATTCTGGACCTAACGTTCTTTATCCTCAGTTGAATGTTATATTTCTTTTTTTGTTTGTTTTGTTTACATTTTTTAAAGATTTATTTTATTGTTTTTGACAGAGACAGAGAGAGACAGAGACAGAGACAGAGACAGCGAGAGATAGAGACAGAAAAGGGAAAGACCCCAGAGCCATCTCCATAGTTGTACGTCATCAGTTTTAAACACGGTTTCATTCCACACAGGTGGGCAGGGGGCCTCCCACATGGGAAGCACTCCCCCTATAGCCAGGGGCTGAATCGGGGGGATGAGGGACAAGAACTGGACTGGGGGCCTCCCGCATGGGAAGCACACCCCAGTTCAGCATACGGGTCCACATGGGCTGGGGCTGGGATTTGATCCTTGGTCCCCAGGGCTGCAAAGCGAGTGCTCTACCCACTGAGCCATCCCGGCTTCCCCTTATTGACATTTTTATTGAGACTTTTCCCCCTCCAAAAGGTATTCTGGTCAAACTGTCATTTACCTTCCTGGTTAGAATTTTATTGCTCTAGCAAAAGTCATATACACAATGCATTTAGATGGTTGTGTTCTTTCAGTTGTATATGTATATTGGGAAAAAGAGGACAACCTTTTATCTCATTTATATATCAAAATTCCACAATGCCTACCCAGACTTCTCCATGTATGCAATGGCTTTTTTTTTGACCCTCGCATCCGGGCTTTTCATGGGAAGGGTGGCATGTGTAGAGTTGCACCGGTCACCTTTCCTCTCTCGGCCTAGTCCAGGGCACAGCTGTTTTCATTTCCTGGCTGAGCACATTTGATCCAATACCCGCTGAAAAGCTCCCATGAAAGTTACTTTTATGTGTCAACCGGGCTGGGCTAAGGGATCCCAGAGAGCGGTTAAGATTATTTCTGAGTGTCAGGGAGGAGGTTTCTGGAAGCCATTAGCCTGTGACTCAGTAGACTGAATAGGGGTGGGCATTATCCAATCTGTGGGGGCCCAAATACAACGGAAAGGGTAAAGAACGAGCAAACGCGTTCTCTCTCTCTCTCTCTCTCCTTGGGCTGCATGTCCATTTGCTATTGCACTGGGATAGCTAAGCTCCTGGTTCCCAGGCCTTCAGACTCAGGGACTAACAGCAGACCCCCTGGGGGTCCTCAGGCCTCACAGCCAGCTTTCCTGGCTCTCCAGCTTGCTGGTCACAGGTTGGAGTTACAACCTGAGCCCCCAGGACACTGGGAACCAGTTCCCGCAGTAGACCTTCTCTTACATAAATCTTTAGAGCCTGTAGGTTCCCCTGCTCCCCATACTGACTCCTCTAGGTTCTGGCCTTGCGTTCCTTCCACACATTCTTTACGGGCACCAGACAGACCACCCATAGAGCCCACGCCATCCTGTGGTCTCCTGGTGAAAGCCTTTGGCATGCATGTTGGGTTTTTTTTCTGGATTCTTTCGGAAGAAATGTTAAGCTCCTTTCACTGCTTTGCGGTGCTTCCAGATCACCTTCCTTCATCCACCTCACCCTTAGCCTTCTGATGTCCTTGACTCGAATCAAACGGAGTTCCCTTTAGTTCTATGATGGGTTCTAGTCCCTTCAGCTCATTGTTGTTTCTTCGTAGACAAGAATTCTTGTCTGATCACCCATCCTCCGCCAAGTAACATTGCGGGCCCCTGCTAGGGATTTGGGTATGGTTTTCTCGGTGGTACTACTGGGCCCACTGTGTTCTGATTGTTGATCTCTTGTCTGCCTCTCACCCACTAGACTGTCAGCCGCCTGTGTCCTGTTCATCTGTGAATCCGTAGTGTCGAACATGCTGTTCATTTCAGACATTTCAATGCAACTTTATATCTACTCTCCAGCTTTCTTTTCATATTCCTCCAAAAGCGATTCATGTCATAGTTTCGGTGTGTGAATGATTTAAAAATGTACTTACAGATTTATTAAAGATTCTACTGCATATGAAATATGAAATGTACTAGATGACTATTCAGTTCTGTCAGAAATTTAAAGATACTCTAATTATTGGGATATCAGAAAGGACCTATAATTTGCTAAAGATATTTATATATTACTAGAAACAGGATGTTTCAAAATCTTTTTTTTTAAGATTTATTTTATTGTTTTTGACAGAGACAGAGAGAAGGGGCAGGGTCCAGAGCAGTTTCCATAGTCATATGTCATCAGTTTTCAACATGGTCTCCCTCCACACAGGTGGGTGGGGGCCGCACAGGGAGGGAACTGGGCTGGGGGCCTCCAGCATGGGAAGCTCACCCCAGTTCAGCATATGGGTCCTCATGGGCTGGGTCCTGGATTTGATCCTCGGTTCCCGGGGCTGCAAAGCAAATGCTTAACCTGCTAAGTTATCCTGGCTTCCCCCTCAAAATCTTAAAATATTTCTAGATTATGCTATTTGTTTTGTATATATTTTTTTCTCCCGGGCAAAAACTGTGTTTTCCTATTGAACATGAAATGTAGCCACTATTAACTTGACTACATACTGCAAATGATAAAGGTGAAAAAAGACTTTAAGGAGTTCTTCTTTGGCCCCCTGATCAGACTATGCTTAAAAAACTTCCCAAAGATAAATCTGTTTAAGCACAACCTCAGAAGTTATGTTTTAGGAACAGTATAGCATGATCATTAATTATAACCCATGTTTATATGAATATCCAATGCAGTTCATTTAAAAATTTCATTCTGTTAACAGGTGATACTGCTTAGTGTTACAAAATGCTGCAATAAATTTCATAGTCGATTCTCAAATACCTTCTTTTAAATACTGAAATATTTATGTATATATTCAGATAACAAAGATAAAATATTGGCCACGTTTTTCCATTTGGGAAACTTTGGCGTTTCTTGGAGCAACACGATAAAAATCTCACTGTAACAAATACTGTAAGTTTGTAGTTTATTCCTGGCGCAGCGACTTTTCCTGTTTAGTTTTTAGCTTACTTGGTTACATAACCGTTGCTTTTGCTTAAAGGTCAGCCAAGAGTAAAGTTATAGCTTGCTGGAGGTGAGATGTAAACAATGTCTGATCTGGCCCTGCCATTTTTCTTAAAGCTTCCACAGAGCTGGGTGAAATTGTGCCTGTATTCATAAAAGAAGATTATGTTTTGCAATCTGTATTGTATTATTCAATAAATATTTCAAGGTGTCTGCAAACAGGGATTAATGGGTGTTAGACGTATTTCAGGAAACCAGAAAGGTATCAACCCAAGGAATTCAATAAAACACTCGTGTTTGATGCTCCTGTAAACTGTAACTTAAAATAAAATGTGTGTAAACTTCCTTTTCCTTTTGTTTCACTTTTCTGTCATAAGATAATACAGAATAAAATGAAATAAGACCAAAGCGAAAGGAGATTTTTAAAAAAGCTAAGTTTGACCTTCACCCTAAAAAGTATGGCCTTTATCCATCATCAGTGCAAATGGTCAACAATGGTGTCTCATGCAATTAAAACATGTGGATGAAATGTGTGAGTCTCGGAGCCTCGTGGTGTGTTTCGCTGGTAAAATGCAAATCAGTGCGATTGGAGACATCTGGGCACGTGGAGACGTCACCATACGTCCTGTAACTGACATTATGGGTGTAGTATGTATTCACACATTAAATCATATTAAAAGTGACTGGACGCTATGGGAAAGTCTTGGTTTTTCAAAAACATATTCCATATGTGTCATTATTGAAAACGAGTTTATATGTATGAAGGTGAATCTTCATTCCATACTTACGGGACTTGTTCGTGATCTTAAATGGGTTTTTGATCCCTGGAAAACTCCTACCAGAGCCAATCTGAATGCCTCATCCGTGTTCCACAGTGTTCTTGCTCTAGAAAGTTTATAAATAGGGTGGCTCCTACTGCCTAGAACATCCTGTAGTAACTTAAAAGATCTTTTCTCCTCATAGTAACCACATTTATTTGTATTTTTAAAAGTAAAAAAAAAAAAAAAAGTGGGGAAGCCGGGATGGCTCACTTCGCAGCCCTTGGGACCGAGGATCAAATCCCAGCCCCCGCCTGTGTGGACCCATATGCTGAACTGGGGAGTGCTTCCCATGTTGGAGGCCCCCAGTTCAGTTCTTGCCCCCCAGTTGGGCCCCTGGCTCAAGAGGGTATGGTTCCCATGTGGGAGGCCCCCAGCCCAGTTCCCTCCCTGTGTGGCCCCCACCCTGTGTGGGATAAAACTGATGATGCACAACTATGGAGACTGCTCTGGGCCCTCCCCCTTCTCTCTGTCTCTGTCAAAATTAATAAAATAAATCTTAAAAAAAAAAAAGGTATGAGCTGCTTTTCTTAAATGTAACCTAGACCTTGAGCAGAGGGAAACAATATATACATACACATACACGCACACAACTTAGGATGTCTTCTAACTGTAATTTTCATTGGTTTTTCTTTCCTAGAAGAGCCATACTTTTCAAAAAGTCTTGGTCATATTTTGGGCTAGGGTTATGAGTTCCAGGGGACTAATTCTCCTCGTATTTTTATTCTGTTTGGTTTTATTTATTATCTCTAAGTGGATTTTTTAAATAAGATTTATTTTATTGTTTTGAGAGAAGGGGAGAGAGAGAGAGAGAGAAGGGGGAGGGCCCAGAGCTGTCTCCATAGTTGTACCTCGTTAGTGGTGACACGGTTTCATTCCACACAGGTGAATGTGGGGCCGTACAGGGTGGGAACCAAACTGGGGGCCTCCCGCAGGGGAGGCGAGAACCTTCACCATCAAGCCATCCCAGTGGTTACCAGTTGCACCACAATCCAGCACATGAGTCTGCACAGGTCGAGGCCAGGAATCGAACCCTGGACCTCCTGATTGCAGAGGCAAATGCTCAGCATTGAGCTATCCCTGCACTTCACTCGCTAAGTGCATGGTTGTTGAGCACGTCCTTGATGTTTTCAGTGCCCCAGGTGAACCGAAGTGGGGTCAGGGTTTAGGATGGAACGCCTGGGCACACCCATGAGAGCTGAGAGGAGGCTTGCCTCCACGGGGGATGGGGTGTGGTCGGCTGTCCACAAGGAGGTCCCTGCAGTCCCCATGGTCCATGTGGTCGCAGGATTTGGGGGCGTCTGGGAGAGAGGAGAAGCCCTGAGGACAGGGAGTGGCACACGCAGAGTCTGGGCTCGTGGGAGGAGCTCATTATTCCTGAGTCACTCCTGGAAGGACAGGGTCGGATGACGTTTTCTGTGCTGCCTGTCCCTCCCACCTGTGGGTGTGGCGGTAGTGGGAAGGGGCTGTGCTGAAGCTTTTCAAGGCATCTTCCCAAGCAAGACCTGCAATTTCTCCAGGTAACCTCACCTGAGGACGGAACCCAGCGAAGGACAAGGACGGCGAAGCAGGATCCCAGGTAAGTGGTGTGTCCTGGGCCAGGGGCTGTGTCCTCTTTTCCTCCTGAAATGCCATGGTTTTAGGACCCGAATGTTACCTCTGAGTCGCTGCTGCTGCTGCCTAACACGTTTGGTTTCAACAACTTTGTTTTCCCTTCTCTTCCTATGATGGTCAAGGCTGTGTCCTTAGAACCCTGTCCCCTGTAGCCCTGAGCCGACTCCCCTGGTCTCCACTGAGACATCTGAGATGCCTTGAACAATTTCCATTATTAATTAATGACCGACAACTCGCAAAAATGTCCCCTGTGTGACTCATCAGCTTGGGAAGGTAATGATGTCCACGCTTCCCACGTGGAATGAACGAGGTGGGGTCCCGAGGGACCCTCAAGGAAGGAGACTATGTAGTTCGAGCTGGTCCAACCCACGGCCCGTGGGCTGCAAGTGACTCAGGACGACTTTGAATTTGTCCCGACACAAAATCGTTAACTTCCCTAAAACACGATGAGAATTTTTGTGCGGTTTTTTCCCCTGGCATTTGACATTTGACTGTTTGTCCTGACATTGGAATAAAACGGATGTTTCTGTCGTGATTAGATTTAGGTTGCAGTTTGCTTATTTTTCTGGCCAATAATATCACAGAAGTGATTGGTGTCCTTGGGCAAGTGTTAGGTGCCTGACGCCAATTTGGCCCATTGCGGCTGCTGTTAACTTTATTCACCTGGTTCAAGTTCTTTTTGGCAGATTCCCCCATAGCTCCTTTTTGTACTTCAAAATGTTTCCTTAAAAATAATCTAAAAATGGGGGACGCCAGGATAGTCTGACGGGTTGAGCGCTCGCCTTGCAACCACAAGGTCCAGGGATCAAATCCCAGCCCCAGGCCCTGCAAACCCATGTGCTGAACTGCAGTACAACCGGCAACCACCGGTGTAACCACCGGTGGTGAACATTCTCTCTTCCCACGAGGGATGCCCCTTGTTTGGCTTTGCTCCCACGCGGCCCCACGTCCACCTGTGTGGAATGAAACTATGTCATAACTAATGACGGACAACCATGGAGATTGCGCTGGGCCCTCCCCCTTCTCTCTCTCACCTCTCAATTAAATAAATCTTTTTAAAAAATTAAAAATGTTCAAGGAAATAGATTTATGTTGATCTTCTTAAAGATGCCACTTATCTATGAAAACTAGAATTCTTTTTGTGGTTGATACCACACCTCTATTGTGGGCTTATAATTAACTGATAGCAGTCTGAGTGTTCTTGTTCTTGTATAATTAGATAGACACCTAGATCTTTGTCACACATGGTGATTGAATTGCTCAAAATTGGGTTCTCCCGGCAGCCAATCCTGCCATTCTTGGCTGCCATTATCTTAGAAGATGAATCACCTTAAATACCTTCAGCTTGGTCGGTAGCTGAAAGTCATTCTCCAGGTTAGGACGTCCCAAATGTGCCTTCAGAGAGACCAGGCAATGCCTTTAACAGACTCTGAGTGAACATTAAACTTGACACTGAAGGCAGTCTGGAAAAGCACCTCACATGTTTGGTTATCACTTGGGCTGTGGATAAGAAGCAAGTAAACAAAGCAAATAGGTTTGAGTTTGAGAAGGAATTGTTTTCACCTAGCCTGAAGCTTTCCCTTTTAGTTCCTTTTCCTTAAAAGTGACGTTGCTACTTGGGGTGGTGAACAGTTTCCATGGAGAGTTAATAGGCAGATTTGGAAATACCATCCAGAAATAATAGTAGTGAGAAAATCAGCGAGAAAGATAAACTTTCTCCCTGCAAATCCAGACACTTTATTAATAGTCTCTTCTGTCAATTTCCTCACCACGGCGTCCCAGCCTAACCGACTGCGATAGAAGTTTAACTTCCTGAGGAAGAAACTATGTTAGTTTTCATATCTTTTCTTCCCCTTTCTGATAGTAATGCAGTTTATGGATTTTAACTGAGCAGATGCTATCCAAAAATAAAAACTACATTTCCCTGCCTCTATTATCTAAGAGTGACCTACTCCACTTTGATCCTGACAATAGGAGCGAAAGGAAAAATTGGTCTCTACAAGTTCTGAGATGCTGTCTACTTGAGAGAGGACATTTCTTCTTTCTTTTCGGCTGCCTGGCTGGCTGGAATGTGGACATGCTGGCCAGAGGGGGCACAGTCACTGGGACACTAGGTGATCTAGGCAAAGTAGATTATTGTAGAGCAACAAGATGGAAGGAGCTTGGGTCCCTGACATCTTGAAGTGACATCTGACCTTTAAACTTATTTGTTCCTTATCTGTGTATCTATCTCCCTTTAGATTAGTGGTTCTTGATCTTAGCTGCTCATTAGAACCCCCTGGAGAACTTTTAAAATTACAGTTTGCATTGCAGACAGCATCTTCAACAGTGGGACTTGTGCACTAGTGATTTTTTAAATTGAGACATAATTAACACATAACATTAGTTTCAGGAGTACAACATAAAGATCAATATTTTATATATTGTGAAATGATCAGCACAAGTCTGGTTAACATCCGTCACCATGCATACTTAAACATTTTTTCCTTGATATGAGGCCTTTTAAGATTTACTTTCTTATCGACAATACAATAGCGTATTATGAACTGTCATCCTAATGTCGTACATTACATTCCTATGGCTTACTTATTTTATAAGTGAAGAGTGTACCTTTTGACCCCTTTCACACACTTTGCTGCCCAGGTCCCCACCTCTGACAACCACTGATCTGCTCTGTGTGTGTGTGTCAGTTTGGTTGGCTGGTTGTATTAGATTCTCCTGATGACTGTGTTCACTGGCTATTTAGCACTCTACCCTGATCCTCTATCTTTTCATCTCCCAGGACTTTTATTCTTTGTGATTCGTTCATTTACTTTTCTATCTTGCATCCCTCTCTTGTCTGGTGTTGCTATGGTACCCTGTCACGGGTATGATTTTGCTGTACGACTAATAGTATTGGGTGTCGCTTCTCTTTACTAAGCACTAAGTAATCCTCTCAACCACCATCTGAGGAGAAAAATGAAGCCAGAGTCACAACAAGTAACTGGCCCACTGTGCAGACAGTAAGTGAACGATGGAATGTGAATCCAAGACAGTCTGCATTCAAATTCCTCATGCTTCCCTGCCTCCCTAAGCTGCCTCTTCCTAGGAGAAGTAGTTGTCCTCATTCTTTGTTCAAATTCTGCCCACGTGTGATTCTTATGTCCAGCCTCAAATGCTCAAGAAGGCATTTCCTAAACACAATGGCAATTTATGGTCTTCCCCAAATCTCAGTGTTCACACACCATCTTCCACAGGAACATATGATTCAGAAAACTGAAAGTTCTACATGACACACAATGATTGGAGAAAATAGGATAGTCAGAGTTTAGAAAGATGAGGAACACTTCAGTTGTTTCCGTGACTTGGCCACCATGAACAGTGCTGTGCTAAACACGGGTACATGTATTCTTTGTGGACTAAAGTTTACAGATTTTTTTGGGGTAGACATTCTGAAGAGGAATGGCTATTGCGTATGGTAATTCTTAATTTTTTGAGGACGCTCCATAGTGGTTGTACCAATTTGCATTCCCACCAGCAGTGTATGAGGGTTCCTTTTTCTCCACAGCCCCTTCAGCACTTGTTACTACTTGTCATGTGCATGACAGCCACTCTAACAGGTGTGAGGTAGTATCTCATTGTGGTTTTTATTTGCATTTCCCTAATTGCTAGTGATGTTAAACATTTTTTCACGTGCCTGTTGACTGTTTTCATGGGACAAGTGTCTGTTCAGGTCCTTTGCCCATTTTTCGATTGGATCATTTGGTTTTTTGTTGTTGTTGTTGAGTTGTACGAGTTATTTATATATTTTAGATATTAGCACTTGTGGTGAGCATACAATGCAACCACAATTATACATAGACAATGTCATGTATAATTGTACACCTGGAACCTATGTAATTTTTACCAACCAATGTCACACCAGTAAATTTAACAATGAAAAATAAATAAGATTAAAAATAATTGAAAAACAAAACAAAAAAAGAAAGGTAACGAGTAGGAAGAGGATCTATTAGCAGTCACTAAGGAGCCTGAGACCAGAGACTTAACTCCTCAAGCCCTTTCGACGTACACGTGTACGGACCCTATTTTCTCTCCCAGCAGCATTTCGACATTCGGCTTACATCCACGTGCCTCATCCATCAAAATTTTGCGAATGTGGATGATATACTTTTTGAGATATCGCATTTAAATGAAGTCAGTGTCCATACCATGTATTTGAGACAAATTTAAATGCCATCTGGGGAGGTTAAGTCCCCAAATGTTAAGTCGGGGCTTGAGGGTTAAGTCCCCACATGTTAAATCAGGGCTTGAGGGTTAAGTCCCCAAATGTTAAGCCGGGGCTTGAGGGGCTACATGACAGATTGAGGATTTTGAACTTTACCCTCAATGAAGTGGTCAAATCAAAGTTTAGAAGGGGGTTAATTGCAATTCAAGGTTTCAGGAAGACTTCATCCACATTTGGTAATTGAAGAGAAAAACAGAGTGAAGCTGTTGAAACAGTTGAAAGGTAGGGTATTGTTGCTTCAAAAGTGATGGTTGAGACAATGAGAAGGAAGGTGTATTCACAATACATTTGGAGGAAGACACCAAGGAGCTTGAAACCATTTAAAAGCCAGAGGATGGAGAGGCAGGTTGAATCAGATCTATTGAGGTGATCAAATATCTATGCAGCTTTGAATTCTTTTTCTTTCGGTGGGGAATCGATAACTGAGGAGCTTTGTGTAATTACGTCCTTGCATTTGCCTCTTCTTCTGAGGTGTGGGTTAACCTGAGTAAACAGAATTGTGAAGGTCAGTTTTTGAAGATTCACCATCCTTGTCATCCAGCATAGCTTTGACGGCTGACTTAATATTAGAGAATCATAGAATTACCTTATTCTGAATTCCTCTTGCCCTCCTTACTCTTTTTTGGCTGTTTCGTGAGGAAAACCAGAACAGGGGAAAGAGAATTGTGGGGTCTCATGAATACTGTGGTTTTATTATCAGATCATCAGTAAGTTCTAAGCTCTGTGGGCTAGAAACCTCTGGGACTTGGGAAACACGGGGTGTTCTTTGACTTAAGCCACCTCCTAGGTCTCCTTAATGGACAATTCTTCATTCTTTCCTTCTATTACGGCCTTTACCACCTTTTGTCATAGCGAGATACACATTGCACTCACTACCATTCAATTTTGAGTCAACAGATTTTAAACCCAGAAGCCAAAATTTCATGGCAGCTTCTTAAAATATGTTAAGAAGGAAGTAGAGAAAAAGAAGGCGAAAGAGCAAATGGGCTTCTATGGAAGGAGATACAAGTATAGATAAATATATATAATATAAATAATATGTATGTTATATACATTATTTATGTTTTTTATTTATGTGAATTCTAGTCTTTCCATTTTGGTAAGAAGTGTTCCTGTAGATAAACAGTTTTACATACAGATTATACGTATATGTAATTGCCTGGTTTTCCACAAAGATTTATATTGCTTTATTTTTTACATTTAAATCCATTTGAAATCATTTGCTTGTAGTTTAAAATAAGGTCTGACTTCATTTTCCAGAGAGATAAATTATTAAAACAGTGTCATGTATTAAATAAATTATCTTTCTCCATTAAATTGAATACAACATACAAGAACTGTCCAGAAAAACTCCAGCCATCAATGCTGCTATTTTTCATATTACGTGGCTGGATCCTTTCTGGACAGTTCTTGTATATTTCTAGATCCATTCCACTTAATCTCTTGGTTAATTCCTCTGTCAATACCATATTGATTTCACTACTGTGACTATACAGGGATTTCTGCTAATAGGTAGCACACGTCTCCTCAATGTTCTTCTTTATCATATACTTAGGGGGATGGCATGTGGATATTGTCACATGTTTTTTCCTCCATATTGATTTTAAGACTATTTTATCCCCCAGACAAAAAGGAAAGAAAAAACGTACAACTGGAATTCTAACTGGAATAACATTAGGTGTATAAATTGCATTTGAGAAAAATATTACATTAAAACTCCTTATCTAAGAAGGTAGGCTGTTTTCCCACTTATTCAGATCTCTTACATCTTTTAATAGGATTTTTATACTTGATATAGGTCATGTGCCTTGTTAAATTTGTAGTGATTTTTTAATCTTTTTTCACTGTTGGGAAAGTAATATAAATGTCATTTTCATTCCTAGTTTTTTGCTGCCTATTTAGAGAAAAATTACTGAATTAAAGAGTTAGTTATTTCTTATCCATCCACACATTACCATTAACGTAGTTACAGTTTTTACTAGTCTCGTAATTCTAGGTCTACAGTCTAACTGCAATGAAAAAGTTTTACCACCCTCCAATGATGTTTATACTGATTAATTTTAATTTGTATTATAGTTGCTTGACTTTGAGGACAGTATTAAAGAATAATGATATCATTGAATATCTTCTATTAAACTGGGTTTAGTGTTAGCTGTTTAGAGTAATATTTGCTCTTGATATTATTAAAGAGAGTATTACATTTAAGTAGTTTTCTCAGTTCCTTTTACTTAATGCTTTTATAGGTAATGGCTTGAATAATGTTAAGTAATTTTTTTGTTTTATTCTCTTACAAGTATTTGACATACTTTATTAAGTTGATAGATTTTTCAATGTGGAAACATGTTTGTATGATTGGAATAAATATTGTTTTATGCATTATTATTCCTTGGCAAATGGTAAATTTCATTCGGCGCTATTTTAAATTTTAATGTGTTATCATAAGTAAGATGTATCTGTGCTATTATTTGTTTATGCTGATTACAGGATTTGGAGTTCATGTTGTCTCAGCTTTTACACAATGAGTAGAGTGAGTTCATGTCTTCTTCTTCAGTCCCTAATAGTGTATTTGATATTGAATTTTTCTGTTCTTTGAAGATGACTAGTAATGTACCTGCAGAATCCTGGGGCCTTTATCAGTGGTAGCTCTTGAATCACTTTTTCAATCTCTTCAGTGGTAACCGACATGATCAATTTTTCACTTATGTTAATTTTGGTAGCTCATTGTTTTCTACAAAATTATCCATGTCCTCTCCATTTTCCAATCTGGAGAAATTACATGGATGGGATTATTTTGCTAGTCTTTTATAATTATTTTCTGGGAGTGATGTGAGCCTGAGTTTTATTTTATTTGTTTGTTTATTTAAAGATTTATTTTTATTGTTTTTGACAGAGAGAGAGAGACAGAGACAGAGGCAGAGAGAAGAGGGAGGGCTCAGAACAGTCTCCATAAATGCACATCATCAGTTTTTCCACATAGTTTCATTCCACAGGTGGGTGGGGCTGCACAGGGCAGGAACTGGGCCAGGGTCTTGCCCCGGTGAGAACTGAACTGGGGGCACTCCACAGTTCAGCATATGGATCCACACAGGCCGGGGCCAGGATGCGATCTTCGGTCCTCGGGGCTGCAAAGTGAGCGCTTAACCCACTGAGCCATCCTGGCTTCCCCTGTTTGTTTATTTAAACTCCAGCTTTATTAAGGTATAACTGACATAAAATGTTAAGGTATTTAGTGTACAACATAGTGAGTTAACATATATCTATAAACAATTCTCCCCATCTACGTCATGAACACCTCCATCACCCCAGATACGTATCTTTATTTGTGCGTGTGGGAACATTTAAGTTGTACTCTCTTAACAAATTTCAATTATACAGTGTTATCAATTATAGTCACCATATTATATATTAGATCTTCAGGTATTATTCATTTTACCGTCAAATGATTGTAACATTTTATTAACTTCTCCCTATTTTACTTTCCTCCCAGCCCCTGCCTACCACTTTTCTACTCTATTTTTCTAGAAGTTCAACAATGTTTTCCACCTTAAGTTTCCATAAATAAGTAATGCCATTCAGTGTTTGTCTTTCTCTGGCTGATTTCACTTAGCATAATACCTTCAAGGTCCATCTACATTGTCTCAAATGGCAGTATTCCCTCCTTTCTTGTAGCTGGGCAATCTTTTATTACATCTACCTCACATCTTTATCCATTTACCTGCTGATAGACTCTTAGGTTGGTTCCATATCTTGGCTATTGTTAATGCTGCAGTGAACATGGGAATGCAAATATCTCTTGGATATCCTATTTTTGTTTCACTTGGATATATCCCCGAAAGTGGAATTGCTGGATCATACAGTAGTTCTCTTATAATTCTTTTAATATCACCCCCACAGGTCTTTCTGATGCCTTTTCTCTAATTCTTAATCTTGTGTGTGTTTTTATTTTATTCTTAATCAAGTCCACATTGGATTTATTTATTTTATAGATTCTTTCAAAGATTCATCATTGGATTTATTTATCAATTCTATCTTTTAAACAATCATTTGCCCATTAATTAAAGCTATATTTCTTTAAGCTATCTATCTGATAGTTTAAAATATCAATCATTCCCTTTATAGTTTTATAAGGTGCATATGGTTTTTTTATTATACACCTTTCTTTTAATTTTAATAATGGAGGCATTTAAGGCTACACATTTCCCTTTGAGTACAGCCTTTCCTGACTTTTCTAGGTTTAGATAAAAATACTCTTCATTTCTTTGTTTTGTAATGAGTCCATAATCTCACTTTTTAGTTTCCCTTTTACATAATAATTTTCAGGGCTATGTTTCCTAATTTTAATGTAGTTTGGATAATTTTAGTCATTGTGTCACTACTTTTCAATATACACAAATCAATTACATATCTATATACTAGAATGAACAGTGGGAAACTGAAAACTTTAAATTCCGTTAAATTCCAACCAAATCTTCAGATTGTTGGGGAACATTTCTCTCTGCATCTCTCTTCATTTGGCCTGTCTTATCAGTTTAGGTCTTGTCTGTTTTTGTTCTGAATCCTCTCTTCAAGGGTGCTTTAGTTGCAAAAAATATATATTGTTAAGAGATGTCTTCTCTGGAAGACAGAGATAGTGTCTCCATACACAGCAGTTGCTCATGATAAAACTTTTAGGTCTCTGAGCTTGCAATTATCACGTGGCCACGTGATCTTTTTTTGCATTGCCTCATGGGAATTTAGGATTAGAAATTCAGTGCAAACACTGATACTCAGATTACAGCGACTGCTGTTAGAAATAAACTACATGTTGTCATGGGCCTGGAAGTCTTCTGCCACCATTCACGTACCTTGTGGCAGGCGGACTTGTTAGCTAACAAGTGGGCTAAAGTTTTAGGGACTATGAGTAACTCTTGACAACATTTCTTAGGGATAAACCTAACAAAATATGCACAAGACTTTTAAATTCAATTTGTAAACATGAATGTTACAAAAAGAACAAAACAAAACAAAACAAAACACCAACTACACAAAGAGATAGAACATAATTATTGATTGAAAGACCCAATAGCATTATGTCCATTCTTACATTCATATAGAGAGATTCAGTGCAATTCTTTTAAAACTTCCAACAGGTTATTTTGAAGATATAGGTAAGATTATTCTAACATTTATATGGAAATTCAGAAAATTTCAGTGTAAAGTCAATTTTTAAAAGGAACACTGTTGTGGGACTTGTGTCACATGATTTCTAGACTTAGGATAAACTGTAACTACTGTGTCCTATCCCTGTAATGTCAGGAAAACAAATGGATGGGATAGACGAGAGAGCCCTAAAATAAACCCATGGATTTATGGTTATTTGATTTTTTTTACAAAAGTGCTAAATCAGTTGAATGTGGAAAGGAAAGTCTTTTCAACAAATTGTTCTAGAAAAATTACAGATCTGTATGAAAAAGAGCAAGTCGAGATTTTTCTCTCATTCCACAGAAAGAAATAACAATTTGAGGTAGATCATAAACCTAAAATTAAAACTCAGAACCATAAAATTTCTGAAAGAAAACACGGAAAACTCTCTTTGTAACCTCAAAATAGGCAAAGATTTCTTGGACAGGCTACAATAAGCACAAACCACAACACACGCACAAAAAGAGAAATTGTACATTATCAAGATCTAAAATTTTGGCTTATCAAAAGACTCTATGAAGAATATGAATAGATAAGCCATTATCAGGGAAAAACATTCATTGAATCTATGTCTACCAAGAAACTCATATTCAGAATGTATTCACACCATATATGTACACATGTAAAAATAAAAGTTCAAGAAAATCAATATAAAAATGGGCAAGATACATGAGCAGTTTATAAAATACAGTTGAAAAAATGTACAACCTCATTAGTTGTCAGAGAAATTCAAATGCATACCACAATATGATATCATGTTTACCTACGACCATGGCTAAAATAAAAAACAATATTGATAAGATGAAATTTACCAAGCATAGTGAGAAACCAGAACTTCCCTATATTGCTAATGAGATTGAACAATGTTATAACCCCTTTGAAGAATATTTTGGCAGTTTTACACAAAGTTAGCCATACGCTTACCTAGAAATCCCACTCACCAGTATTTACCCAAGACAACTAAAAGCATATGTACACATAAAGACTTTGCTCAAATGTTCATGGTAGATTTATTTATAATAGACACAATTTTAAGATAACTCAAATGCCCATAAGTAGGTGAATGCAAAAGCAAGTAGTGGTACATCCACATAAATGAAATAATACTCAGCAATAAAAAAGAAACTACTGATACAAGCAATAACATGGACATCTATGTAAATTACCATGTCAAGCTAAGTAACTCAGACACAATAGAATACACAGTTTTTAAATTCATTATTGTGAAATCCAACTCAGGCAAAATGAGTCCATGTTGATAGAAATGAGATAGTTATTGGTGGGGGAGATACTCAGGAGAAATAACAGGAAAAAGGCAGGAAGAAACTTTCTGCCATAATGACAATATCCTATAGCTTGTTTTGGGTGATGGTGCATAGATATATAAATTGTCAACACTCAGCAAACTAAACATAGTAATCTGTGCTGTTTATTTATAGTAACAATATCTCAGATTTGAAAAATATTGGACTCTCTGAGTCTTTACGGAGGTAGAGGAATTAACTCATGTACCCATAGGTATGACGAGAAAGAAAAATCAGAACTAACAAGGCATGCACATGGTTCCCCTTTGTTTCAAGAACAGTTGTGTGTATTTGAGTTGATAAGCAAAGGAACAATAATTCCTGGTCCTACAATATCAGCCAATGTGCTCAGGCAATCGCCAAGGCTTAGGCTGTCTCTCTGTACCATTCTGAATGCTGTTCTGTGAATTTAGAAAGAGAAAAAGAAAAATTTGCTAAAAGAGTGTATTACCTATCTATTGTTATATGACAAATCAGCCCCAAACTTAGTGGCTTCAAAGAGCACCCATTTAGATGATCTCATGGTTGCTGTGGGTAATGACTCAACCAGGTCCTGTCTATAATGGTCTGTCACAGGCTGCAGCCAGGTTTGAGCAAGGGCTGTGGTCTCATCGGAAGGCTTAATGGGGGTTGGGGTAGGGAGAGATCCGCTTCCACGTTCATTCGTGTGGTTTTGGGCAGCCTTCATTTTTTCCAAGGCTGTTGGCTCAGTGTCCTGTCCTGGGGCAGAGAAAGACAGTGTGCTAACAAGATGGAATTTTGGGGTGTTTGTAGCCTCATCAGGGAAGATATGTCCTATCACCTTTGCCTTATTCTGGGAGCAAGTTACTAGGGCCAGTCCACACTCAAGGAAATAGACTACGGTACACAGGAGGTGAGGGTCACTGAAGGTCACGTTAAACGCTGCCTACCAAGACACTTTCCAATGTGGCTAGCATAGGAGGTCCTAAGTGGAAGGCACTCTCTTATTGGAAGGTTGTATTTTCTGGTCTTGCGTACAGATGAGCTATATCATTTACTAACGTTAAGATATTTACACCATAAAGAGAAAATATAACCATCTTTAAACATACCTTCATCACATATATTTATAAGGGTATAATATACCCATTAATTGGCAGGAAAACAAAGTAATCTTTCAAAGTTATACATTATTAAGTTTGTTTTGCAATTTGTAAAGTTAAATATGAAAGGAACTGTGGTTTAAATAATTACATTCATTCAATTTTTTAGATGTATTGGATCATTTTCAGAAATATAAATCTGAAAAAAATTGCACATTATAAGGGAGATGATGGTATATTGTAACAGTTTTATAATTATAATAGATATAACTTGATTGTATAGACAATTGATTGTTTATTAGCTTGATTTTTTTCAATGACAGTTCTCATCTCAAACCACCAAATATAATTATTTAACTTCAAAGTTGGCTTTCTAAAATATTGAGTTTTAAAAATGTATTAAGTACATAACTATTATGACACACTTAAAATGTTAATAGCTAGGGAAACAAAAATGAGTTTGAAAATATTTTTTTAATTTTATTTTTTTAATTGTTAAATTTATTGGGGTGACATTGGTTGATAAAAATTACATAGGTTTCAAGTGTACAATTCTACATTACATCATCTATGTATTGTATTATGTACTTACCACCAAGAGTCAGTTTTCATCACCATATATTTGATTACCCCCTCCCCCCTCCCCACCTCCTCCCCCCCTAACTCTCATGTAACCACTAAAATATTGACTGTGTTCATGATGTTTTGTTTCTTTGCTACTTTCAGTTTTATATCCCACCTATAAGCGAAGTTATATGTTTCTTGATTCTTTCAATCTGACTTATTTCACTTAATATGGTGGTCTCATGCTCCATCCTTGTTGTCATAAATGGCTGTATTTCATCTTATCACTGAGTAGTATTCTATTGTAGAAATGTACCACAACTGCTTTATCCAGTCATCTACCAAAGGACGCTTTGCTTGTTTCCATGACTTGACCACAGTGATAGAAGAAAACATCAGTAATAAACTTAATAGACCTTGTGTTCAGAGAGGACTTTATGAACTTGACCTCAAAGGCAAGGGAAGTAAAAGCAAAAATAAGTGAATAGGACTGTATCAAACTCAAAAGCTTCTGCATAGCAAAGGGAACCAACAAAGTAAAAAGGAAACCAAATGAATAGGAGAAAATGTTTACAAACAATGCCTCCGATAAGGGATTAATCTCTAAAATGTATAAAGAAAATATTTCTAATATGAGAAGAAGTAATTATTTTACTCAGTATTTTGAAATTACCATTGAGTTTCTTCTGAACACACTAAACTACAAGCACACAGACAGGTAAAATTTTTTATTAATGCTATATTTATGAGTCAAGCTTCTGTATCATCCATAATCCTGGAAGCAAGAGTCTTATAAGTAGAGGTTATCACTTTTTGAAGGAAATTTAACAAACCAAAAGAACGATGTTAAGCTCATCAGAGACCAAAGAATGGATTTCTTTCATTTCATCTCGCTTAAAATGTGCAATTTTTAAAACGTATCTGTTACCCTCGCTCGAAGGCCACTAGGGAAATATTTCAAAGAGCTGATTGTCTTACTGCAGTTTTTATCTTTCTCTTGGATTAAGGTTTCAAATTCTCTCATTGAAAGTTTTCTCTCTCGCTCTTTCTCTTGCCCCATTGTCTAGGCTGGTGGATAAATGTGGTTCTTTCACTTACGAATGGTTGAGTCTGGGAAGCAGGACATTAACAGAGCCAAGGACGGGAAGTGCTTTCTGTTCTATGTACTAAACTAGAAACGAGTATCACGGTGTGAGTTGTTTAAGAATTCTCCACCACCTTGTTTTGAAGGTAGTTATTCTTACTCTGGAAATCACACTCAGTTTTTGCAATGGCTTTTAAAAAGTGATGCTAAGGGGAAAGCTGGGATGGCTCAGTGGGTTAAGCGCTCGTTTTGCAGCCCTGGGGTCCAAGAATCGAACCCTGGCTCTGGCCCATGCAGACCCATATGCTGAAGTGGGCCATGTGTCCCATGTGGGAGGCCCCCAGCCCAGTTCCCGCCCTGCGCGGCTCCAGCCCACCTGTGTGGGAAGAAACCATGTCGAAAACTGATGATGTACAACTATGGAGATGGCTCTGGGCCCTCCCCCTTCTCTCTGTCTTTCTCTGTCTCTGCCAAAAACAATAAAATAAATTAAAAAATGATGCTAAGAAAATCCCAGACCCTCTCCAAGGATTATTGGAAAAAATATCTAGGTGGTCCTAAGAAGTGGCTTCTTTCTGGTTGTGAGGGTGTCACCTCCTTGTGTGAGAGAGGTGTAGTGTCTGTGGAGCTGGATGGTCACAGAGTGTCCATCAGCTGGGACCTAAGATAAGGGCTCTCTGGGTCAGTACAGTCCCAGTGGAACCTTCCAAAGTCATTCCAGTGGTTATATAATAAATGTCAGGGTTTCATTTGGTAATGGTATGTTTCAACCTTATTTTCCCCATTGTCTTTGGCATGGATGATTAGGTTTTATATGATTTAGAGATTTCCCTTTATTTTGAAATGATTTGATAATCACACCTTTCCAAGCATCATTCCCTAATTTTTGCTTAAAAAAAAAAAATCTCTTGCTTATTAGTGCGCTTTCCAAATACCCCTTCTTTATGCTGGAGAGATCCAGGAGGGGGTCTCTGCTCTTCAGAGCCTAAAAAGTAAAGACTATAGGACAAGAGACCGATGTCCCCACAAGACTCTCGCCAACGTCATAGTCCAGCGGCATCTTGCAGCAACGTTGTTTTTTCCTATTGATGGCATTGGTAGTGCAGTTTATGGTGTAAATACAAGTGAGCAACATACTTTTTGTTGGTTGGTTGGTTTGTTTTGGCTGCCGTCAGATCAGTTTTAGCCAGTACCCTATAGCCAGTAGTATCTTGGGAAGACTTCAAATGGTTTTCCCTTGCATCACCTGCGGGAAATGGAATGACAAGCCTCATTATTAGGGAGCAAAAAACGTCGAAATCCCTGTAGAGAATTCTGAGCTGAGGTAAAAGCTTTGGCGATGTACCAATGAGGTCCTTGCTGCTACAGGCGTGCGTGCCGTAAGAAACCCCAGAGGACAGGTCTAAGGTTTGGGGTGCCCCGTACTTTGGCACTTGCCTTTTCTCTCTCCTGCCCATGTTCCTGTAGTGAAGTCCTCACTGAGAGTCTTCTTCAGATGAAGTCCACTCTCTACAGATCAGTTTTGGTCCTACAGCAAGAACCCAGTTCCTCCGTCCCCATACGAGTGAGTCACATTGTGTTTCATCTCTTGACCCTGGAACCCCCTCTGCTGCTATGTTCTCTCAGAGGCGGGACTTACTCTCTAATTCTGTGTCCCACTTACCCAGGCTCACAACGCGCCAACATTCTTCCTTAGTCACCGCGCTGTGTCCTTACACATTTAGGTGTGATTCCTAAGTCTCCCTGCCCCGAGACTCTGACGCTCTCACACATCTGCCTTGTGTCCCCTTTGGTCCCACTGTATAGCAGAGAACCTGGTAGCTGGTGGCTGAACACTGCTACCTGGTGTGTCTAGCTTCACGTTCCAGGTCCCAAGAGAAGAAGTCTTCTTGTCTATTCTATCTGCTATGCCTGTTTTCACGTCCATCTTCACTCATAATGTCCTTAGGTGACATGTGTTACTCACTGTAGGCTTCACGACCCCCCTCCCTTCATTCAAACACAAACAGGAAAGGACAGTGCGAGGAAGCAGACACCCCAAAGGCCAACACCCCAGGTCATTGGACTCAAATGGGGGGAAGGACCAGTTGAGCTAATTCAGCCACAGGCAGTTCTGTGCCCGGTTCTCAGGTTGCACACTGACACCAGCCAGTTTTGGGCATGCCTACATGTGCACTCAGGTGTGCCCGGCTCCCATCGCATAGACAGGACAGGAACAATGTGAAGAGATGCAGGCTCTCAGCGCCAGCTTAGCCAGCACTCACTCAGCGACCTTGGCCGGGTCCCTGACCTTCTCTGGGGCTTTCATACTCCGTGCCTTTGCAGACCTGGAATTCCCGGAGCTCCCTGAGGGGCGAGTTCTTACTCAGCAGCAGCCCTCAGCTTGCTGGGATCTCCTCTCTGGAAGCCCCTCTGGCTCTCCCCACCCACGCCCGAGCCGCCAGGGGCCACTTCCTCTGTGCTACTCTCAGTGACAGTGATTCTTAATGTGACTGTCACTTCCTCTATTTTTGAAATCCTAGTTCTCCGCATGTGGTTGGACACACACACGCAACACACGTGTGTTGACTCTCACACGTAGACTCGGTGTTCTGATGTGTCCTGTGTCCAACAGGGGGCGGGGCACGAGGGATGCTTTTCTCGGGTGTTTAAAAAGTACAAGGACCCGTTGTGTCAGTTAAAAAATATAAGGCCATGGGGAAGCCAGGATGGCTCAGTGGGTTAAGCTTTCACTTTGCAGCCCCAGGGACCGAGGATCGAATCCCGGCTCCAGCCCGTGCGGACCCAGGTGCTGAGCTGGGGAGTGCCCCCAGTTCAGTTCTCTCTCTGTCTCTGTCAAAAATAAAAAATAAAAAAAGAAAACATTAAAAGAAAAAAATATATATATATAAGGCCAGGACCACTCCATGATAGAGAAAAAGAAGAAAGGGCTCTATCTGGACAAAGATGGGATCCCAATAGAGATACAGTTAAATTGCCTGAGAATCATACCTCGTTTCCCTAGTAGTGACAAAAATGTAATTCTGTGGAAGTTATTCTTTCAAGGAGCAACCTTTTTTTTCTACGTAAACATTTTTTTGGTGGAATTTTTCCTAAAATGTAAAAATGCTGATGACCTGCTTCCCTGAAAAACAGAATGCAGTACACAGGGACCTGCGAGGTTCTCTTAATGAGTTGGGCCCTCATTAGGGACAGGGACTGTCCGTGCACTGCTGTGCTGCGCTGAATTCACGGGGGTTGTTATGACGTGTTTATTTCCCTGTGTCTTCCCTGTCTGTCAGCTGCCATTTCTCTTGCTGTCATTTTTCCTGACCTAATAGCTCCCTTAGCTAACCTCTTTTCCTTAAAGCCCCTGAGCCCTACAATTTCCTGCGAGCTGAAATCATAGGAAATAAAGTTTGTTTAGGCATGTATGTTTAAGAGATATATATATACACACATATATATATGTATATATATATATGTGTATATATATATGTGTATATATATATATGTGTGTGTATATATAGATATGTAAGTTTTGAGAAAGTTTATTAGCATGGCTTTGGCCCTAGGTGAAGGTCTGAGGGTCATTTTAGGTAGTTAGAGGCTCAGGGTTATTTTCTGCGTTCTATGTCTTCAGGTATGGAGATTGTTAGAGTCACAGTTCTACATGAGGTCAGTATATATGTTTTTTAGAAACACAAACCTTAGTCAAATCTAGGAACAACTGAATGAATGTACATTAAATAATTTAAGCATTTAAGTGCCCCATTTTTTTTTTTTTACAAAGCAAACAATAAAAGAATTTTGAGCATGGACCCCTAATATAGTTATATATAAAATGTACCCAAATACTTTTGCACTGCTATAGTATATATTTCATAAAATATACATGAATACAGAAGTTACAAATAAAACAAACATCAATGCTCGTTCTAATATTTTCTCCTCACAGTCCAGATAACTGTGTTGTGCACTCACAAAGACACACGCACACCTACCTACACACCTCACGCGTAGCTCTCTGCTTTAGAGGACTACTTGAGGATGGTAACTTTGGCTTTAGGGAGGCAGGCGAGCCTCTGACAAAGAGGACGTTCATTTAGCTCCTTTTTAAAACATCCAGTCGCTTCCTTCTCGTCTCTAGAACCTGACCTGGGCCCGGCACATAGTAGGTTCACAATAAAAGTTTGATGAATGTTGAGTGAAGGAAGGATGGAGACAGTGTAGCCCATCGGGACGCTTTCCCCACATTGTCAATGTATCTTGTTGGCTTAGCTCATGTTAGACCTCTTTTCCCAAAGGGCTCACGCCGTCCTCAGCATGAACACCACGAGGCAGGAACGGGGGTAAGGCACATTGGGATTTAAGTGGCAGGTGGCTGTGAGTCGGGGATATCCAGATTGCTGTCCTGGGAGCAGGATAAAAATCGGGCTTCCTAAAAATAACGGAAACGGTGGCCAGGACACTGGCCAGAGCCGTCACTACATAATGGTGAGTCTCAAACCCAGGCAGATTGGGAAGGGTTTGGAGAAATGGAGCGGGGCTGGTGAGGACAGACTTGGATTGAGCATTAGGGGCATAGCTGCATCTCAGGCTACAGGCTGCCGTAACCTCCCAGCCAGCCAAGTGCCCTCTGCGTGCTGGTCTTCTGGCCCCTGGCCTGGCAGGCTACTGGATGGTTCTAATTAGCCGTCTTGTTGGGCATGCAGACACGACATCATCGCCATGATTCACTCAGCAGCTTTCCCCCAAATCTGCTTCTCCTGAACGTTCCCACCTCGGTGGGTGGTATTCCCGCCAGTACCCCCACTTCGATGCAGGAACCCTGGACCCGCGAGCTCGGTCATCCCTTCCCTCAGTCTTCCCAGCTCTGTTCCCTCTGCCTGCATCATTCAGTGCCTCGCGATCGGAGCCCCCAACTCCAGTCTCGTGTCTCCAAATCATTTACCCATGATAGCAGACTGCCTTTGTATCCTCCTTGGTCAAAGATAAGACCCCTGCCCTGCTCTTCAGCTTGATCCCCCAGCACGGCCCTCTGCCCGCTGCCCCCAGCCTTGCGTTTGGCCATCCTCTGACCTTGAACTTCTCTCTGTTCAAGGACAGTAAGCAGGCTGCCCTCCACACTCGGGGCCGCCGCCCACACAACTCCCCTGCCGGGAATAGTCTGGTCTCCCCTTTTCCCTTTTGCCCTTTGGTCCCCGTGGAGACCTAACTTCTTCCAGAGATGCTTCCCTGATCCCTAGACCGACTGCCTCTCTCGGCCAGGGGTGACCAGAGCACCCCAGAACTCCCTCACCATCCCGTTCAGTGACTGTGTAAGGGGTCGTGTGCTGATTTCCTCCTAGACTGTGAGCTCCGGGAAGACCAGGGGCCCATTATCATCGTCACTGCCGCATCCCCAGCACCATGACCGTGCTCCGCCTCCACGCATATTTGTTGACTGAAAGAATGAGCAGACAAGGGCTGTGATGTGCTCATCGGGAGCCAAGCTAAGCGATCAGGGGACTAGACCCTGACAACAAGGAGCAGGGTCAACGGGCCGCTGGGAATACTGAGGCACTCCCACTTAATTCCTGGTGCACCGGACCCAGATTTGGGGACTCCTAGGTCCTCCAAAGAGGGGAGACCCAAGTTTACCTAAAGAAGCAGGAGGGCCTTGCCGTCAGACACACTTGAGCTCTAAATTCGAGAAGAATAAGTCTGGCAGGTTGCTGATAAAGCCAATGCAAGAATGCACTGAGACGTGTTGTGTAACGTGCACAGCGTGGTTACCCAGTATTCGGTCCCTGTGACGTAGTCATTATACTGTCTGTGCTCAACGTCACCCCTCAAAGCGTTCCTGCTGTATAATAATAATTATAGTCAATATTTTTGAGACCCTCCCTCAAACCTGACATCCTTCTAAATGACATAAGAGAATTATCTTATGGGACCCTACGAAGTTGCTCTTCCCATTCTCACGTAATGAGGCAGCCGACTCACAGAGAGGCTGACTAACCAGCCCATACTCACACAGCTGAGCAAGTTCCAGCATTTGGCCATCTTGGTGATTCCACCACACAGCCTCTCATTTGTTCCTTATATTTTTTATTTGAGTTTTCTTTCTCCCCCATGAGATGATACGCTATTTAAATTGAATGCAAGGCCAATCTATTGAATCACCTACCACGTGTTCCCCATTAAGTGCCGTGTGGATTTAAATGAACAATTATTTATCACGGATCATGACTTCCTTGATATTCCTGGACTTGATCTTTGTGGGGAGCACAGCTTGCCAACCCCACATGGTTATCACTGACTGTGACCTTCTTGGGATATTGATTACTTTAAGTTGGCTCTTTTTACGAAACAAAAGACTCAGGAAGAACCTTTGCACTTCCCCCCTGATGGCCTAAAAGAACCTAGAGAGGGCACCTACCCAGGAGCAGAGCTATCACCCCGGATAGTTGTAGTCTGGGAGGAACCTCACAAAGCCCCTTTGTTCAGAGACCTCCACTGTGTCCCGTTGTTCAAGCTGGGCCAGCAAGCATTCCGTTTTGGCACTTGCTTTCCCACGTTCTCGTGAATGGCCTCCCTGCCCTGGGAAGTTCCCAAACTACACCACACCCCATTTTCTTTCGCTCCTCCCCCTCCAAAAAAAAAAAAAAAAAGTCATATAAGCCCTAATTGTCCAATGCATCCTTGGGCCTTATAGTCTTATGGAACCCAAATCTGTCATACCTAAGAAATGCCATGTTCTCAATGTCTTGTGTTAATGTGATCATTCATCCAGCCAGAGAACTTAGGAAGGTAGGAGGCAAAATCTTTTCCTTCCCTAAAACATGTTAGTGAGGGGATTCAAAAACAAACAGAAATGGAAAAAAAAATTTATCTGTATATTAAAAGCATGGCCAGGAAATATAGAAGAAAGGGACAACACAGAACCTTCCAGAACATCTACTCTCGATGCCACTGCCTTGGCAGCAGCAGACGGTGAGGCTTCCTAAGTGTTTTTTGTGGTAGTGATGTCACCCTCAGCGTTAACTGCTTCTATCAAGCAGTTTCCAAATAGTCCACAGCCGGGAACAAGTTTTCAGGGGAGTGAAGGCATTTTTAGTCACACCACTTCTGAAATCTCTAAATTATAAATTAAAAAAAGAACCATCCGTGAGTCATAGGTCGTTGAACAAAATGCCATGTCTTTTGGGAGTAGGGTCTGAGTAACTGCCGTCAGAAACCATCAAAGGCAGCGTTTTTCAGGCTGAACTGAAAGCAAGTTTGGTTGCGCTGACTCTTAAAAGTAGGAGGTGGATCTTCTCAGTCAGTTGGAATCAATGACAATTGGAATAAAAAAACGATTTATTTGATTATTTGAGAGAAGGTGAGAGAGAGACACAGAGCAGTCTCCATAGTTGTACATTACTAGTTGTGACATAGTTTCCTTCCACACAGGTGGATGTGGGGCCACGTGGGGGCAGGAACCAACCTGGGGGCCTCCCTCATGGGAAGTGAGAACCTTCCCTGCCATCCGGGTGGTTACCAGTTGTGCTGTAGTTCAACATATGGGTTTGCACGGGCTGGGACCGGGATCCCCAGACCTGACAGTTGCAAGGCAAGCGCTCAACCTGCTGAGCTATCCTGGTGTTCCTGCAATAGGACTTTTGAAGACATGAAATCGCTGGGATTTTATCAATGATATGCTTAGAAAGAAGATATAGCCAACGTACATTGACTTCAGTCATGATCACGTTACTGTGACTTGTCCTAGAGATTCCAAGAAGGAGTTCTTTCTACAAGTGAATTCTGCATTTCCCTCAAAGAGGGAAAGGAATTGCATGTACTCTTTAAGTACCTTTGATCTGCAAATTACTTTATACTTGTTATTGGCTCATCAGATTAAGCCATGGTCAGACCAGCTCCTTCATAAACGCAGAGTTGGTGTATTCACTGCCAGCCACACAATCACCCCACAGGGAAGTGGCCAGTCAAGCAGCCCGGGAGAGGCCTGGCTTAGGGCCTCAGGTCGGCCGGGGCATCTGTTAAGCTGTCAGCCCTGCCTGTCCGGATGCCTCCAGTTCATTCATGCAGCTGCAACTCGTTTGACCAGATCCAGAATCCTGTTTGACCCCAACACACAAGGCACTGAAAACCAGAATAGAAGGAATTTCAGAGCCAGGCATGAGCACTCAGCTGGGGGTCGATGTTGCGAAAGCCCACTTCATTCCACCAGGAACGTTGTGGCATGTTTTTGCATTTGTTTCGTTTTGCCTGGTTCACCCTCCAGGTTTCTACATCCCTGGAGGCATCCCCAGCATTTGGGTTGTTCTGAGGCTGGCCTGGGAAGGGGAGTTGGGAGAGAGGGGACGGGGTGATTCTAGGTGGGGGATGGGGGTGGGGTCTCAGACATTTTGGGGATCAGCCCATGGGGCTGATTTTGGGGATCAGACCAGTCCCCTTTTCCCCAGCCTGGGGAGGAGCCCCTCTCGGTTTGCGCTGTGGCTTTGGCCTCCTGACCCAGACAGTGGGTCCCTGGCGGGAGCACGCAGCCAGCCCGGGTGCCGCCCCCAGCTTCGGGGCTGCGGGCCAAGAGTTCGAGGCCTCCCCCTCCGGATGTGATGAAAAGGCGGCACAGAGGGCGAAGTGTTTCAGGAGTTTTTGGAGCGGTGGCAGGGAGGAGCGAGGCACCGGGAGAAAGGTCCTCCCAGCAGGGGGACCGGGCTGGCCTGCCTGCGGGGTGGGCGGAGGGGCGGAGGGCAGGGCGCGCGCCACCGCGCAGCGCGCAGGGAGGCGGGGAGCGGCGCGCAGGGGCGGCCTCCGCCGTCCGGCCACCGGGGGAGGCGTGCAGCCGGAGCCCGAGCCGCACCAACTTCCCGGGGCGGAAGCCGAGCAGGAGGCAGGGGGCTTGGAGCGCGTTGGAGGTGGGGGGGATGCCCAGGTAGGTGGTGGTCTCCCTGGTGGGTTTGCTCGTCTCCTCCGAGTTTCTCCCAAATCCAAGCCCCTCCCTCCCTTTTTCTGCCCCAGCTTTCCCTCCCCAGCCCGAGACTCCCCAGATTCTGCGGCTGTCAACTTGCTGGGGAAACAAGTTGTCCTCTCTGGTTTCACATCAAAACTTTCGGGGGTGGGGGAGGGGTGCGCACTGGGAGGGAAGGTCCCGCAGGGGGTGTGCTCGTCTCTAACCTCCCCCCCCCACTCCCTTTTATTTTTTAACCCCCACCAGGAGAACTCAGTTCCCTGCACCCAACACCTAACAGCCGGATCAGCGTGCGCCCCGCAGGCCCGGCCAGCGAGCGGCGGAGCGGCCCATGTCCGGCGCCGGAGAGACCCTGGCTCCCGGGCCCCCGCGCGGGGCCGAGGCGGGCGAGGGCCGCCCCCCGGGGGCCCCGGCGCAGGGTGAGTGCACGCTTGCGAAGTGGCAAGCTCCTCTGTCATGGCTGCATGGCCCGGTGTGTGCACGCGTGCAAGCGATCGGGGCGTGTGCGTGTGCGCGGGCTGGTGGCGCGAGCTCTGGCGACCTCGTCGTTAGGAAGTTTTTGCACAGCCAGCGCGGGCTGCTCCAGCCAGTTCCCCGGGATTCCTGCCCGGGATCAACAACCGGGTGAGAGGGCGGGGTCCCCTTCCCTCTTCCTTTGCTAGCGAGAAACAGGGTGTCAGGATGGCTTCTCCAAGCATATGCTAGGGGTGAGGGTTCCCCAGGACTCGAAAGCGTGCGTTCTGAAACCCTCCTCCCCACGGTCCCGTAAGTTCTTCCGTCATCCTCATGCCCAGACAAGCATGCGCTGCCTGCAGCCCTGTGGTTCCCCGTGGGCTCCTCCGGCAGCTGCCGGTTTAGAATCCAGGTTCCTGCGACCCGCTGCTTTGGCGTGGCTCGTCCACACGTTTTCAATCACTGTTTTGTTTGGAAGTAAACATGCCTTTCCAGAAACACTTTCCAAGAATGAATGAGCTGCTTTGTGTCCTTCCAGCGGGTAAACACATAGAGTCTGTCAGAGAACATACTCTTGTTTCTGAGAACCGTCCATAACCATCTTGTAAACAAGTCTGTCTTTCCTGAAGGTAGCAGCAGCTTTTCATTGGTGATTCAGATCACGTTTCTGATGCACAGGGTCGTTCGGGTTGAAAAAGTGCTGATCCGGATAGGAACAAAATAGTTTCCCAGAGCTGCACAACCTACTTGAAGCCTTTGATGAGAATCGTATCTGGTAGCTTTTAGGCTGCTTCACATTTTTATTCAGGTCAGCAAGAAGTCGAAAAGAAGTTCATGGTGAACTCACGCTAGGCAAAAGCGTAAAACATCCATGGCGAAATGAAAATGTTCTGTCATTCAGGGCTGTTCAGTTGAATTGTGTGTATCTTTGTTGTGTTGTTTCTAAACAGTGAGTCATTTTTTCTAAACAGAGACAAATCGAGAAAAATCTGAAAGTCAGAGAACTAGACTGATACACATGTTTTCCCAGAAGCCGCGATGGTTCTGCACATTGTGTTGCCAACATTGTCATTTTCCTGTCCGTGGGCATGTCCTCTGTAGTCATTGTCTACTCCAGGATGGGCTGTTTATGCTTATACTTAAGCTGTTAATCACTGTTGTCAAACCATGCTTATGTCAAAAACCAACACCCAACACACGAGGAAAAACCAAAAATAACCAAAAAATGATTGATTCGGAAACAGTGCAATTGATGTCTCTCTGCAATTGCCCAACTTTAAATCTTTGCATTTTTAAAATCAGCCCAAAGGCCTTGCAGTGTAATGTTCACACACCTCTGCGGATGTAGTGCTGTACCCGCCCCATGATCAGATGTTAGGAAGCAGTCATCGGGACTGGTCTGAAGGAGAAGGTTGGCTTCCTACCACACAACGTTATGGGTATGGAAACTCCTGCCTGATCAATGGTTTAACCTCAGCAACAGAGGTACATATCACACCTTTATTTTTTTTTTATTAGTTTAACATTGACTCACCATATCCTTTCAATAGGTCTCAGTGTGATTGGAAATGGAATTATCAAGTTGATTTTTTTTCTTTTTAAAGGAAAACCCACGGGATCTTGTTAAACGATTGTGTCTTAAACTAGCAGATTTCATAAAATGTATGGAAAGAATTGATGGAGCCTCGTGGGTAGGGAAACAGCATTAAGGTGTAGCCTTCTCTGGGTAGGTTGGATTTATTATTGGAGAACGTGGTATAGAAACTTGGCTCACAGGGCCTTCTGCTCTTAAGCCCTTACTCGAGTTTGTTCATCTTCTTCCTTCTTTACTTGGATTCTTTATTATGCTTTTTTATTTTTTTATTTTTGAAGAATAGCTTAATAAAGTCTCTGGTAAGTTATGGCTGCTTACTTTATTGCAACAATTTTAAAATTTATTTATTTTAAAAAGTATTTTATTGTTTTTGACAGACAGAGACACAGCGACAGAGACAGAGAGAAGGGGGAGGGCCCAGAGCAGTCTCCATAATTGTATATTATCAGTTTTCTATATGGTTTTGTTCTACACAGGTGGGCGGGGGCCATGCAAGGTGGGAACTGGGCTGGGGACCTCCTGCATGGGAGGCACACCCCCTTGAGCCAGGGGCCTAACTGGGGGAGTGGGGGGAGCTAGAACGGAACTGGGGCCTCCCGCATGTGAAGCACACCCCAGTTCAGCATATGGGTCCACATGGGCCAGGGCCGGGATTTGATCTTTGGTCATTGGGGCTGTAAAGCGAGTGTTTTACCTGCTGAGCCATCCCGGCTTCCCCAATTTACTTATTAAAATCAGTGAGAACAATGGAATATTTTATGGAAGCTGGCAGAAAATATCTTCTCAGAAAGAGGAAGGATAAGGTGAAGACTTCCTTGCAACTATAGTTAAATACACACACACACACACACACACACACACACACACACACACAGATACATACCTACATAAAGACGTACGCTGTAACTTATGTTGTGATGAGCTCCCTATACTGCTAAGAATGGGAAAGGCCTAGCATGTTAAAGTTGAAGGTAATTTTAGGGGGTTTCTAGTCTAAATTCCCCATCAAGTCTAGAATGCCTTCCCATATTCTTTTAACTGATTAGACAGAAACCTACAGTGTAGTGCATATTATAGGCCTTCAGAGTTAGGTGTTCCTTATTGCAAACAATTTAAAATGCATACCCCTTTACTGAGATTCTGTTGCTTTGAAAACATGAACAGTCTTTTCTGTGAATTTCGAAAATGGTCACAGAATAAGGACAAAAAGCTCCTACGCTCCAGTCTGTAAGAAGGAGCCAGGGTAGGTGTCAGAAGATTGGGAGCAGGGTACAGGTCAAGCCACCAGAGTGATCCTAGGCTAGGCCCTTGTTGTCATGGAGGTTAATGTCTTCCAGCATCTCACAGGATACTGGAAATAAGGATTTTTTAGGTATCACTTCTCCTTTTTAAAAATTGGCAACTAATTACATACAATTTTTTCCCCCAGCCAAACAAAACAGCCACACCTGTAGGCCTCTAACACAGCTGATTTGTGATCTCTGTTATAAAACATAGAATCTGAATGCGCTATTTAAAACTGTTCCCCTTTTTGTGACTAACTTCTGAAAGATTGATTTGATTTGCAAACTCATGCAGCATACCTGTACCTGTGGAGGCATTTTGATAAGTGAAGGACAATTTGGGCTAAATTTATATTTTAAAGAGAGGGGGAAGCTGGGATGGCTCAGCAGGTTGAACGCTTGCTTTGCAGCCCCGGGGACGGAGGATCGAGTCCTGGCCCCGGCCCGTGCGGACCCACATGCTGAACTGGGGTGTGCTTCCCATGCAGGAGGCTCCCAGTTCAGTTCTCAGGCCTGTGGTTTGGCCCCTGGCTCAAGGGGGTGAGCCTCCCATGCAGGAGGTCCCCAGCCCAGTTCCTGCCCTGCATGGCCCCCACCCACCTGTGTGGAACAAAACCATATAGAAAACTGGTAACATACAACTCTGGAGATTGCTCTGGGCCCTCCCCCTTCTCCCTGTCTCTCTCTGTCACTGTCTCTTTATCAAAAACAATAAATAAATCTTTTTTTAAAAGAAGAGAGAATGGATCCTGTAAATGTGGTTCACCTAATTGTCATTTTTTTTCCTTTTGTGGTTTAAGCATTTTAAAATCCATTGTCTTATCAACACTGAAAATGTAGGTATCTGCTTTTTGGTGTGTGCAGTCATTATTAGAACCCGTAGAATAGAAAGAGCTTTTTAATTAACTTCATTCATGAACTCGCAACTTGTAAGGCGAAGGGTCTCTATCAGCTGGTTCACTTTTCAGAAGGGACATCCGGAGACGTTAAGTGACTTGCCCAAGGTCTTCTGCAGTCAGAAACTGGGGCAGAAGCACAAATTGTCAGATACATTCTGTGACATCGTGATAAATGTGGCTGAAGCAGAGACTCAATACAACTTTTTCCTATGGATGGATGAACTGAAGCTAATGGGCTTTGGGTCCCGCCAGTCTCTGGGGCCTGTTCCCTTCCCTGCACCCCCACCCCCCACACCATTGCATTTGCCAAGATTCGACTGTTGGAGTGTGAGTGCTGGAATCTACTTTAATGTGATAATGTGTGATTTAATGCACTCTTCTCTCTTGGGAGAGCCCTCTGAGACTATTAGGCAGGCTTTTCATAGCAGGATGCAGAATGCCAGTGAAGTTAATTAAAAATAATTTAAAAGAGAAGCGAGGGAGAAAATCTTCAAGTTGAAATCACACGAGGAGAGCTTTGACTTGGAAGCTTAGCGGAGTTGTCAGGAGTTTAGAGAGGCTAATCAGAGTTCCTGTATGGGAAGCCTGTTCATTTCCTTTCATACAATGGGGGCGCATAATAGCCATATCCTACTTTCCTCATAGTATTTCATTCTCTTGGTTAAGGATCACATTTCTCAAAGGGTGTCATGTTTGGACAGCTTCTGTCTCTGTTTCTCAACTGGGAAAGATGGGGCCCTCAATGAGACATTGGGCAGTCAGGACAGGGGTCCCTAACCCCCAGGGCACGGACCAGTACCAATCTATGTCCTGTGAGCAACTGGGCCGTACGGTAGGAGGTGAGTGGCGGGCAAGAGAGCGAAGCTTCATCTGTATTTACAGCTGTTTCCCATCGCTAGCATTACCGCCACCACCACCACCCTGCCCCCATCCTTGCAAAAATTGTCTTCCATGAAACTGGTCCCTGGTGCCAGAAAAGTTGGGGACTGCTGATCTAGGGACATGATTTGTGGTCATAACAGGAAGTCAGTGGGTGCTCCTGGCATCTAGTAGGTAGGGGTCAAGGGTAATGCTAAGCATCTTACAATGTACATGATACGGAACAGGACAGGACAGGACAGATAAAAAAAAGGATGATCTGGTCTAGAAGGTCAGCAGTGTGGAGATACTTACTATCATCTCTCAAAGCCACTGGTGTTGCTTCAGAATTTCCTGGTGGAAAACTCAGGCATCTGTATTTTTTGCAAGCTATGAGTCCCTTTATCTCTAGTGGATAGTCATTACTTGCAGGCTTTTAGCTGTACAAAGATGTGATATTGATAGTTTGTTTTTTTTTAAGTCTTTTTTGTTTTTAGTAGAAAAGCTTCAAAATGCTGTTAAAAAGTCCCCTTTCCAAGGTTTGAACTTTAAATCATATCACTCCATGGACACATATTTTCTGTTAGTGCTCTCCAGCATTTTGATCACTCATCACAACTAAAAACATTAGGCCTGAGTAGTCATCCTCAAAGAAGTTTTTTGTTATTTTCAAAATTATATGTACTGAGTACACATATAGGAGACTCTCTGTTAACCAGAACTCTAACCAGCAAAAAAAAAAGAAAAGAAAAAAACTGCATTTGAACAGCCTGGGTGCTAGTGCACTGAAAGTCTACTGTGTATTTTGAACGTTAGAAAAAAATACATAAGTAAAGATGAAAAAGGATGAGATAAGAGTAAGTATATAAATAGGTATGTGAATACATTTTTCTCCCCCCTCAGTAGCCCTGCTGGGCCTGTCACCCTACATTTCTCTTTGGGGGTCCCAGTGTTATGAAATAAAAAGGAAAGAAATCCCTTATTTACCTGTGAGTTGTGTTCATGGGTGAGTCAGATTTTGGGGACCTGGATGATCCTTTCTCATAGAAGCAGAGTTATATTTAGTTCCATAACAAATCTCAAAAAGTTGTTGGAATTATATTAAGTTTCATATGTTTGTAGTGAGAGAACCTCCTATAATACTGGCAACCACCTATAAATAACCAATCACAAAATTAAGTTGAATAGAGACTATTTGGGAAACACTTGAATATAGGATCTTAAGAGAGGACAGGCCCAATGAGAAAAGTATAAAACCTTATCTAGATTAGGAAGAAGATTTGGGGCATTTTCAAGCACTTTAGAACTAAACTCCCAATTTCTCTTTATGTCTAAAGGAAGTGACGTTCATTGTATACGTTTAGTTATAAAAGGACAAGTCTTATCAGCTAGCATATTCATTTTGTCTTTGCTAACACAGAGAGTCCAATGAGTAAGAAAGGATGCTGTTGGGGAAAAAAAAAAGTAAGAGGGGAAGGTGGGAGGAAGGAAGGAAGTGGTTAGAGAAGATGTCTTTTAATTTAAGAACGCAGTTTGAGAAGTTAAGCTGTTTGAGTGGAGAACCATGGAAAAACAGTTCTAGGGGCTAATAGCATGCTGTGGGCTGAGCTGGCGGCTAGGGTGTTAAGGACAGAGATGATGGGGTAAGATGGGGAGTTAGGCAGGTACGCCCTGCTGACCCTGAAAGGCCCAACACATGCTAATGGAATAAATGATTGGGTACATGGAGGGCTTAATTGCCATCCAGAGCTCAGGCCAGGGCAGCAACTGGCAATGCCGAGGGACAGTTTTGGGGTCAGGGTGGGGGATGGGATTAAGGAAAGCATTTATATGTG
>PVKE010004328.1:40485-65550 GCA_004027555.1 Craseonycteris thonglongyai
ATATATATATATATATATATATATATATATATATATATATATATATATATATATATATATATATAAGCAAGCAGAGAGAGAGAGAGAGAATCAGATTGATGGATGAAATCGGGGGCTTGCAGGGTCGGGGGGAAACACATATTCACAGTTACCTATAACACAAGGTAGGCTAATCGGTGGCATAATGGAGGCACTAAGAGAATAGAATGGCAGAATAGGGGAGAAAGCAAGCTTTTGTAGTTGTGGCATTTGGAAAAACCTCAAGGAAACATTTGACTGCAGTTGGACCCAGAGGCCTGGGCCCAACTCACCTCCATGGAGATGCAAGTCTGAGAGAGGACGGCTACAGAATGTTGAGTTCTTCCCTGAGAAGGTGTAGGGGCTGAATGAAGGAACAGAGAATGGGGGAAAGCTGTAAAGACAGGTGACGTCCCGTGAAGAATCAGGATGGCCCTGGTTCTGCTGGGGTTCATATATCCTGTGGCTAGGCCCTAGGGAGCCCATAAAAGTCCTTGGAAAGGGGAAAGGCAGGACCAAATTGGTGTTTTTAGGAAAATAAATCTGGTGGCCATTCTAAGGGTGATTTTGGACCCAGGCCAAGAGTAAAGGCAGTTCTATATTATTCAGGAGGATATTTCAGTTGCCGGATATAAGATTAGAGAACGGAGGGCCACCCCAGTGTGAGTAGCATTGAGAAAAGGGATTTCAGAGCAATAGAAAAGTGGATAGAGCTCTACCAACTGCGAGAGCCCCTGGAGGGCATTGACGTTTGCTTACTCATCATTGAATCTCCTGCATTGAGTCACAGTGTCCAAGTTTAAATGATACTGTTGGGCAGAATAGTTAATATGGGGGATGGTGAAAGGGTAGAAATGCAAGGTAATCCATAGGTTTGCTTTTCAGACTGAATGGAAATATCAGAGGAGCTGTTGAGTCTTTTTCTGACCATGTTGGTTCCGATGAACTTCTCTGTAATCATGGTGAGCAGTAGGCTGGTGAAAAAAAGTTTATAACTAACGTTGACAGTGGTGAGGGTCAGGTCCACAGGCTGAGAGTTTACAACCAGGCACTGATGGTTGCGCATGAGAGTGAGAGAGACTCGAGGACCTGCTTTGGGGGAATGGCTGTACTTCAGGGAGAAGAAGGAGAAGAATACAGGAAAAGATGTTTGGTGCTCATGGGAGATGAGAAGAACTGGTTTGTGAAGGGGGAAACGTGAGATCTCTCCTGAGCTTTTCTATTGACTTCCCACTGAGATACCAGGTGAAATGATGGAGCATGAGGAAGGTGTAGGAGATTACAACATGAATGTATATGTACAGTGTTAAAATGATAAGACGTATAGAAGGCTTCTTGTTGATGTGTGGACTTGAGCGTGCTCACCACACACAAATGGAAGGAAAGCCAGGGACACAGAGACTGAAGATGTCCTGGAGCAATGGTGGATGCGGTGGGCATTTGTCATTGAAAGGGTGAGACCCTTCTTTGGGAAGTTAGGTCTGTTCCCCTTTGAGATGGGGACAGCAGAAAAGGAAGAAGGAAGGTCTAGAGAAAATGTGATGTGGAATATCAAAGGCCTTAGAAGATCATCTCAGCAAAATAGGTGGTAACATTTGCTGGGAGCGAGAGGGGGTTAGGATGAGTGAAGGAATTTGAGATGCGTGGAAGAGATTTGGAAGAATGAAGAATACAAGAGGGGGTCAGCTGAGGGCGAACCAAAGGACAGCTCAGTGAACAAGTGCTGAGCTAAGAATGAATGGCACGCATTTTTGGTAGCTGCGTGGTTGATGGTCTTTCTCTGCAAGAGCAGGCGGGGCCTGGGGAAGAGGAGCTAGAACAGATTTTTGGAATTAGCGCGGGGTTGGAGGTTGGCAGTGTGGAAGCAGTTGGGGGCAAGAGGAGGGAGGTCATGTGTGGGAAGAGTGTTTGTACTGCCTGACCTGGTGTGTCAGGCTGTTTGGGGGAGTCGAAGAAGCCAGAAGTGCAGTTGGCAGATGGAGCTTTCTGGCCCACAGCAGTCACGCCTGCTGGCCTTGTTCGGTCTGTTCCCATACCAGGATTTAATATATATTCCTGCATGACCTCCGTAGGGCTGCTGGGGAAGCAGTGGAATTTTTGGGTGTGTAACGGCCTTTCCTGTTTCTTTGAACCTAATTTCCTGGATCTTGTTGGGGTGATTGCATGGAAAGGCCTAATAATGGTGTGCAGTTATTTTACTAGCATTGTATTTTCTGTGATAATGAAAGATCAGGGGACGGGGGGATATGGAAACATAAATTGACACAATCTACAGCGAGGCCGTTTGCCAATGGAAAATGAGAACAACAAAAAGAAGAGAAACTAACCTAGTTGTCTTCCTGAGTTCCCTGTGACTCTTGTACTCTATAAAAGCAGGGGACATAATTTTTGTTTTTATTTCTACAAATCTTTAGTTCAGTTTTGCAATTTTTATTAAGGGGATACTGGTGCTGCTATCTTGATCAACCATGTGCTTATGCACCCATGTTTTGATGTCTATTTCTCTCTGTCTCTCTGTCTGTCTCTCTCTCTTTCTTTTTCCTCTGTTTCTGTCTGTCTCCCCCTTCCTTCTCTTGCAATTATCACTTCACTGAATTACTTAAACCTTTCCTATTGTTCTCACATTAGCAAACCTATCCTGAAAGAGGAAAGCTTTTAACCTTAAGTTTTTGAAGTTGAGTTGTGTTTTCTAGATTCTAATTCTAAGTTCTTAGGCTTCACTAAGTAGGAACTATGATGAGTTATTTTAACATTAATTTCGTTTGTGGTCTCTGCAGTCCACTTCTGTTTTTGTATTCACACCCACGTGATCGGAAGTACGATGATTCACATACATGTGCTTTTGTGCTGTGTGTGTGTGTGTATACACACACACTTATAGTTTCAGGAATAAAGTCTGAAGTAATTGTTTTCATGCTAGCACATTTAGTTTATTAGCCACCTGTATTTTAAGGGGAAGTCCTGCCAACAGATAATTTTTGTGTTCCTATCACATGTAAAGTCTTGTGGAGATTAAACATGTTTGATACGTGGCTTTGCTCACAAGGAACTTGTTTACTGAGTGAGAGAGATGATGAGATACAAACATGGGCCAAATTCATTGGTCATCCTGGTCTGAGTCTCAATTCAAGATTACCACGAGAACCAGATGACAAATGAGCTTATGGCCAGGGGCACTTCTAATGGGCACACAGTTTAACACACACACACACACACACACACACACACACAAGCCTAGAAGTGGCAAGAGAATCTCGGGATGGCAAAAAGAATTTGGTTTGGTCTGGGTTGGGCTGCTCGGGGCCCCAGCTGAAGAACACAGTTTGTAGGTGTTTCTGGTTTGGACTGTGTAGACTTGAGCACTAAAAATAATGCCACTTGTGGTTGAGCAGGTGACAGGCTCTCTGCACGTAGGTGGCAGCATACAAAGGGACCAACTTCCTCTCGTCACTTTTTCTATTCCAAGATCCAGTCTTTGTGCTGTTTTGCATGGTGGATCAGCCCTTGATCGTTTGGGTCTCTATGAACGTACCAACCCTTCTCTGTTCTTATTTCATCCAACACCCAAAGCGACACGTGAGATCTCTCCTGAGCTTTTCTATTGACTTCCCACTGACATACCAGGTGAAATGATGGAGCGTGAGGAAGGTGTAGGAGATTACAACATGAATGTATATGTACAGTATTAAAATGACTACATGGGTTTTTCATCAATGTGCAAAGTAAATTGCATGCAGTAGACTCAGTTAACTGGCATCCATGGGATTGGTGGATGCCCGATGAATGTAAGTAGACTCTCTGTTAACCGGAACTGAAGCAACCGGCACAAACATTTTGTTGGCTGCTTGTGAATGCTGGTTGCTTAAGTTCCAGTTAACAAAGAGTGACTGTACTTGACCTCAGGAGTAACAAATGCAAAGACTTTCTGGTTGGAGCAGGAGAAGGGTCAGGGCACTGGTGGTAGGTGTGGCAAGCAAGGTGTAGCTTGAAGAGAAACTGGGAAGTTATAACCAACAGAACCTGGTACTTACACTGGACAGAAGGAAGTAGGGAAAAACAGAGTTGAGAAGCGATTCTCTGACTACCACTGACCATGGTACAGACCACTGGAGAAACAGGCAGAAGGGAAATAGGGATGATTTTTAGGAAATACTGGGTTTGAGTTGCTAAAGACATATGCCTGTAGAGTTGAAACTTCAAATCGATAGGTCAGGACAGGAATCAGGGCTAGGGCAAGGGGCCTACACGTGTTCCTTTTTGAGGTGACTGAAGTCGTGGGAGTTAATGAGATTGCAAAGATGGTCAAGCCAGCACAGGTTGGCAGTCCCTAAGGAGAACCCTAAGAAGGCAGAGCCCCAGAGAGGTGGCTCAGAAGTCACCAGGTGTGCTCGTGAGTTAAGTGAGGGGCTCCCGATTTTGGCTTTGAGGAAAATTACCAGTGAGGACACACCCCGGACTTCTGCCCATCATTCTGAAGTCCAAGAAACCAATTTCAAGATAGGACTTGGGATTCTTTTACCGGTATCTTATTTGTGGTCTCACCGCGATTGGAAATGTTCTTCCTCATCCTCTACCACTTAGTTATTTCAAGATCAGATTCAAATCCTATTTCTGAAATGCCTTTGCAGATTAAAGAATCCCCTTTGGTTCACTTCTATTTTCTTTTTTCTTCTTCTAAGATTTGTTTTTATTGTTTTTGACAAAGACAGAGAAGAGAAGGGGGAGGTCCCAGAGCAGTCTCCATAGTTGCATGTCATTAGTTTTCTACATAGTTTCATTCCACAGATGGGCGTGGGGCTGCGCAGGGTGCAGGAGCCAGCCAGGGGCCTCCTGCATGGGAAGCTCACCCCCGGGGTGGTGACCGAACCGGGGGCCTCCTGCATGGGAAGTTCGCCCTGGTTAGAACCAAATTGGGGATCACACCCCATTTCAGCATATGGACCTCACGAGCCAGGGCCAGGATTCGATCCTCGGACCCCAGGGATGCGAGACAAGCACTCGCCCCCTCTGAGCCATTCGGCATCTCCTATTTTTCTTCTTCGTTTTTAAAATGAGTTTCAGCTGTACCCTTTGGTTCCCTTTTGGTTTCCATTGGCCTTTATTGTTAGCCAGAGAGCTTGGGAAAGAAAGTGTGCTTGATACAATCAGTTGGTGGAACTGAGAGGTAACAGAAAAGTTGTTAGGACTGTAGCACTTAGTGACCTCTGCTGAAAGACTCAAGAAGGGTGTGTGTCATCATTTTGAAAAAGGGGAAGATGGTGGACTCCTCAATTCCTTTTGGTAGTAGGGGGGATTGATTGCTAAACAAGGGCTCTACTCTCAATATGGCGTCAGCGATCAGTAAGCAGATTCTTTCAGGTGAACTTTGTAGACAAGAGGAAGAATACTGTCATGCCTATAAGCGTGAGTAGAATGTGAAGGCTCTGTAAAGCCATCAAATGAATTGAGGGTATTTACACAGGCAAGATAAAGACAAAAACATGAGAGAGTTTCTAATAGGAGACTGTCACACGGAGGGAAGTTTTGACAAAGAACAGAATATGATGATCAGTGAAAATTATGGGGAAGTGGATTTTAGCTTCGACAGCTGTGAGGACAGTCTTTGAATAATTAAGTGGTCTCCAAATGGAGTGAACTGTCTTCTGAGGGTGTTTCCTATTCCTGGAAGTATACATGCCAGCTCTCCTTGGCTTGTCCTTGGGGATGTTACATGTTGAATGTTTTCATATGAATGCACATGATCAGGTTGGGATAAGAGACCTTGCTGAGCTCACGGGACTCCCAGTTGCAGGAGTCTGTGGTGTCTGGTGTTAGCATGAATATAGCTGGTGGTAGAAAGGACACGAGTGAACCTGTCATTGAGGAGGCAGGAGTTTACTAGGCCTCAGGGTCAGTCATCCTGCAAACATACTTTTCAGGTGAGGAACTTCAGATTTGGATATAAAAGGTGCAAGAGATTAAGATCATTGAGATCAGGTGGCTTGCTCCCCATCAGTCTTCTGTCATCTAACCTCCTCACTTTCTGAAGTACAAAGTACCCCCCATTTATTTAGAGCCCTGATTTATGGAGATAGGTTTTGAACTGTTGCTACATTTGTACCTGTCATTTGCATATTCACATTCAATTGCATATGCATGTCATTTTGTAATTATTTTCCACTTTGCTGAGTGTACAATCCACTCTTCTCTTCCTACTCTCTGTCAACTAGTCGAGTCCGTGTCTTTCTTTCTTTTCTTTTTTTCTTTCCTTCTTTTGGATCTGAACACCATAAGCTTCCAAAAAGCAGGAGAAACCCATTGAAGGAATGCATCTTCCGTTTTGCTCAGTCCTATTTTTCAAAATATTGGTAATATTGATTAACTTGATTAAAGCATTAAATTCATTCCACAAACATTTATAGTGTGCCTTTGATTATAGAGTAACTTTGTCTTTATGAAATTATTCATTTGTTCATAATGCTTTGGTTACCTCAACATGCTTTTTGGACAAGGAGATTTTTAGTCTGTTTTAGAACATTAAGCAAAGCAGGTAGATTTTCTTAAAGGTCATTCAGCTTGAGGGACATTTTTTGTTTTTGGATCAGTGAAGAAGTAAAATTCCAGAGCCTCGTTCTTCCTGAAAGTCGCCTTATCTTTGGTTTTTTAAAGGTTACATTTGGGAAGCATTTGGAGATTTTCACATTGTTCGGAGCCACTGGGAAATACAGACCCTGATTTTCTATAATACGTTCTTGGAGATGTTGTTCTCAGATTGCTTGAGATTTCATAAATGGGAACACACCTCGATCTTCTAAAATAATACTGGTATTTAAAAGGAAGAGTCACAATAAAATTGTTTAAAGAAAACAAAATTTTTTTTACAAGTAAAGGAGATATGACTATAGATTGCCTCACAGTAAGAACATACACATTGTGTAGATTGTAAACAGTCTGTCCTAGGTTATCATCAAATATTTAATTGAAGTAGATGGAATCTAACATGTAAAAGTCCCAAAAATTAAGCACAAAGAAAGTTGCTTATACTCCTTTCTATAAGAAATCAGTGGATTTTATACTGTTTATATTTTATGGGTTTTTATAAGATTTTATAAGGATATCTGCTGAGCACTGTCATTTCTATTAGTCTTTCATGAAGTAAGCAAATAAAGTAGTGCTAACAAATAGAAAATGAATTTGCTGGTTAGTTTGGGCATGTACACATTCATTCCTCTGTTGAGTTCAGCACAATATGTGCAGTGGCTTATAAGAGTTATATTTTTCAGAAGGATTATAATGATAATGAAAATCTCCATAGCCTAGGAGATCCAAATCTGGGAGAAAAATCTAAATGTACAGACTTAGGCTATAGGGTCAAACCCACCTATTCACTTTGTCTGTAAATTTGAAGGAAAAAAGTGTGTTGTTTAATACGATTTTCGTTGTCCATCAGTGAAAAAGAAAACACCCAGCTTCTTGGAGGAAGCAGTCATGCTCCTTATGTTCAGTCTGGAAGCAGATTTCTTGTATGGTTTTTCACCTTGGGGTTACTGAATAGAGAGCTACTGCCCTCAGCAGCCTCCCTCTGATAAGTCCAGGGCAGGTTTTAAGAAGGTGCTCACTGCAAAAGCATTCGATATTATTAGCAAGTGGGAATGAGCCCTGAGTGTGTATGAGTATACTGTGTAGTCATGCTTTCCAGGCATGCTTCTTTTCTTTCCACACCCACCTGATGAGTTAGGTACTGTTGTTGTTCCCACTTTACAGAGGAAGAATCTTGCCTGGGACCCACCTCGCCAGGGGTGGCTCATGGGGTCCTGTTTGTGACCCTGCACTCTTAACCACAGCATAGGGACTGTGTTTTTGTCCCAGAGACCGGAATGGCAGTGTTTTATTATCAGGAAGGATTAGAATGTCTGGACTTTTAGATGACAGCATTGTCCTCATTTCTTGGAAAACCTTGGTGTAGATGAACTTGAGACGAACATTAAACAGTTCATTAGTGTCTTGGACAAGCAGATTTCATCCTCATGCAATGTGAGTCCTAGATTCTCCTGTTACTTTCCTCTGTTAAAAGGATTTAGCTATGGAGCTTTGATATTTTCTTGAGAACAAACTGATGGGAAGAATAGCCGTCTTTAAGAGTTTGCATGGTTGTCCTCTAGAAAAATGTGGTTATACTGTTTCTACCTACAATGGGCAGAACTGGAACTACTTATAAATTACCAGATATAATAGTAGATTGATACTCAAAATGAAGAATGAACTAGAATGACCAAGAATAGAGTGTGTTCCCTTAGAATTTTGGGAAAGGGCTGAAGTGGGGTGTTCTACACTCGGTTGGGTATTAAATTATTAAGTTAGCAGGACTGTAAGATCCTTTGCAAGTCTGTATTTTAGCATCCTATTTCCAATTGAATATTTGTCTCTGAGATCCACACTGTATTCTCATCAGTAAAATAGAGCTAACGTTTTCTTCCTTATATCATACATAGTTATGAAGATTAAATAAATATCATATGTTAAAGTCCTTTGAAAATTGCTACTACTATAATTACAAAACCTCATTAATTCTTTCAACAGATGGAAGCATTTAATTTTTTATTTGTACCTATTTAACAACCACATACTAGCGGAGTGGCTACTACAGGGCACACAGAATATTTTACATATATTGTTATCCAGTTTACTTGTTTTTAATGTTCTTATATTTTTCTCTCTTGTTAATCACCATTCAACTGTTTTCCTCTCCAACTGTCTACGATAAAACTCTCCCAAGTTTTAAATGTGGAGAATGCCAACTAGGTGAACCATTGTACAAGGTTAAAGTCAACGGAAATCCTATTTGCCTGAATCTCATTCTCTGTCAGCAAGAATAATCGCGATAGGAGAGAGATTGCTTCTTACCACTCATGCCCCTCTTTAGAAAAAGCAAAAAAATAGAGTATCGATGACTGTAAGATAATAAATGACTGTAAGACAGTCGTTTCAGAAGAGGACACATTGTATTTAAATTCATTGTTTAGAATTCTCTTTGTCCTTTGATTCTTTTCCCTAATTCATGCTTGTCACCTCCTTTGAGAATTAATTCCAATCCAATGCCTTACAAAGGCTTTTCTGTGAGTCCCTGTTCTTCGTTAGAAATGCCCTTCCGTGTGGACATGAAGTCTTGGCTCTATTGTCTCACCCTTGTGCGGAGTCTGAGTTACAGGATTTTCGGGTCCAAAAAAGGCCTCTGGCCCCTCCAGCTCGGCGTCCTCATTTCCCAACTCAGAGCGCGAGGCTGCGGCAGCCACAGCTGGTCTGTCTGGGAGCCAGAACGCTGACTCGTTTAGTTGTCGTTGCCTTCTGTTCTGTGCTCACTGATGGTTCCATGGGTGTGTTTGGCTTTCCCAGCCCGTGGACCCGTTGTCAGGAACGAAGCCTTTTCTCTTTAGCTGAAGATTCCGCTACACACCCAGGTTCAGCGTCGTCACCCTAGACGGCCTTTGGAAGCCTGTGCCCGTGGTGTGTGGCCACCCTTGGTCTAATGGTATTTTGAAAGTGGCTTCACTTTTTACTGTAGTATCTCCAACATAGGTCCCCGGGTGAGTACAGCTGACTGCCATTGTATGTACTTCAGGCTGTGTGTTCTCACCGTGGGCCTGGTGTGCGAACAGTGCAACACCGCTGTATTCGTTAGTGATTCAAGAATGTTGTAGTCTTGTCTGATTACCTGGACGACTGCGACAAGGTGATGAGAACAGGTGTCTATCACAGTCTTCAACAGGCTCGTCTAGGTGTTCTCTGAAGTGGTTAGTACAGAAGAGCTTACTTAGAGCAGTGACCTCCAACGTGGCCATATATGGTAGATAATGACACCTCCCCCCACCACCTAAACTGGGACCCCCAAAGGTGCCTCTTTATGTTTAAAGAGCTCTAGAGAATAAGAAGGCACAGAGAGTCATTGGCATTGAAATGAGGAAGGCCCGCTTGTTGGCAGTATCCGCAGAAATCTTGTAGAGAGGTAGAGACTGATTTCATGTATCACTGAGATCACTTGATTTCTAAAGGGTCTATCCTGCAAGTCCATGTAGTAACGGAATTACAACTATAAACCACTGTCAGTTGTCCATCCAGAAAGGCATTACTTAAACGGTGACCACTGTGGCCTCTGCTTTTGTCGTTCAGGAGTGACCCAGCAAACCCACAGTGGTGACAGAAATCTGCTATTCAAAACTGCTCTTCTGTCATTGCGATAAGTAGTGGCTGGTCTACCTTACTGAAAAGTGTAGTGGGGTTGGTTCTCTGACTGGATGTTGTGGGTGCATCTTACAGTTGTCTATTGATTAAATCTAATTTCACTCCACACATTTCTGTGATGTTAGATGTATTAATAACTGTGCACCATTTATGAGGCTGCTCTATAGGCATTCCTCCACAAATAGATATTAATAAAAAAATGTACGTAGGTGAGAATGCCATAGAACAATCACGAGGTTGCATCATTTAGTTTATAAAAGTGGCGAATTGGCGGTAGTCGAGTTAAGTTTTATACATGGAATTTTTTCTGAGCCTTGCTTTGGGCTGGGCGCTAGGGATCATAGCCAAACTTTAGAGCCAAGACACTTAGTTTTCAAAGGAGGCAAAGTCAGATAACTGATGATTGTGATTGGATTTCACGAACATGAGACAGAGAAGGGTGGTTTTTCTTTTTGAATTTGAGAAGGAGTCTGGGATCATCTCATTCTAGCATTTCATGGACAAGGAAACTTTAAAAAACATCATAAACTGTCTCTTGATAAATATTTAGAGCAGAAAGAACTTTATTTTCCTCTTGGTAGTATAGTGGGTCACCCCCAACCCGTGGCTGCATGAGCCACATGACAGTTTCATTTATTCACTGGTGAGTTGAGGGGCCTCGTGTTTAGCACTTGAAGATTGGACATGATTCAAATGTGAGTCAAATGTGTCTAGAGGCCTTATCCATACCTATTTTCTTTTAGTCAGCTTCCTAATGCCCTGGTTTTGTGAGTTAATTTTAATGGAATTAAACTTGAACAGCTCAAAATTATATAATTAATTTCATTCAGCTTCTATTAAAGTGACTAATTGAATCAAGCCTACTAGCGTGACACCTGGTGGTAGTAACAGCGAGGGGTGTGGGCTCCACTCATGAGCAAGTTCATGCATATGAGTGAGTTCATATGAGAGGCTTTTCCGTGGATAAACTCAGAAAGGCCTTGAGTTGCCTGCATCAGTGGACAGATTTCTGAAGTTGTTTAAAAAAAAAAAAATAAAGATTTTCATGGAAACAAACATATTTCAGCAAGATCATTTTCTCTAAGATAATGCTGAGTAAATGTTACGTAACTCTAGACCATATTGGACTAGCATGCTTCCAATCTGTATTTTACTGCTATTGAAATATGGTTTTGTTTTCCAAAAATACTTCGTGTTGAAGACCTTGTTGTGTTTTTTTTTTTTTGGAGATCTGAGCCTCTGGACTTAGTCCTAAGTGGGTGTCCATTTATTTTTATGTGTTGAAGTGTATTTCATGGCAGACTTTTCGATTGTTGTGAAACCCGTGTGGGACATGAGGCATTTGGCATGTACAGAAATATTTTCCTTCCACTGGAAATGTTACCGCAGTCGCCTGACAACTTCTGTTTGAATCTCTTTCCTTGCTTCCATGGCTTGACATTCGCTAGCTTCTCTCCCTTCTTTCATCCTCCTTGTACAGACCCCACCTGATGCACCGCTTTCAATAAGCTCGCTCTTCAGGTGCGCCCAGTCTGGGGACGTCTTCAGCAATCGCCTGTAGGGAGATGGCTGGTTCTAGCTGTAACTGTATTTGTGACTTGCCGAACCACATGTCCACACTCCAGCTCAGCCACTAGACTGTCAACTTTGTGAAGGCCTGGGCTGCGTTTGAGAATCCACTGTATGCTGTCTGCCTAGCGCCGGGCCTGAACATCCACCATGTACCGGTACAAATGTGTGTGTTGTTGAATTAGTGCGTCCTCCTGGCCTCTAGGTTTTCTCAGTCAAATCTGCACTAAGAGAACTCAAGTCATCTGCAGCCCGACCTTCCCGGTCATCTGTGCAATCTTCTAGTTATTCTGTCACATGCCCTGCTTCCCTGTCTTGCCATCCAGTTGACTGAACTCTCATCACGTTCTACCTGGTCCTTTGGTTCCCTTGACTCTGTTCCCCATGTTGGACACATCCATTCTCCAGTGATCCTCAAGGATGTGAGAGCAGTCAAATTATCTAGGCACCCCCCTCTTACCCTGAAATAGAATCTTTGGTGAAGGGGCCAAGGAACCTTTTTGCAGAAAGCCTCCCAAGTGAGTTAAAGGGAGTCAGGATTGAGAACTGTGGGTGTGGACCAATTTATTAACCTTGCCAGGACATGGTTCTGATTAGCCAGTTCAGAAGGCCTCAGTGGGTACTTTTACTTACTCATCTTGCTTCTCAATTAGGTCTAGATTTCTTACTCTGGCGTTCAAATATCCATCCGATGTCTCTGTTCACACGTTGACTGTGTATTTTGTCTCCTGGTGTCCCTCGCTCTTAAAGGACGTCAGAGCTGACGCCATTGCCCACGTGTCTGCTTTTGGAGTTTGTCCAAACTATTCTCTCACCTGGAATGGACTTCCAACCCCCTCTACGTTTAGAATTCCCACTAAACGTTTAAAGACCACCCAGCATACATCTTTTTCTACAGGGCTTCTCCCGGGCGCTCAATCCTGACGAGCTTCCTTCCTTTGCACCTGTCATGCGCTGTACCTCTTATCACATTTGTCGTGCCTTCTACCTGATGTTATAGTTTTCTTTTTGCCTTGAGTTTTGGTCCCAACACAGGCTTCTTTTTCCTTACTCATTATCTTGTCTCCTGAGAACCTATCACCCCAGATAGAGATAGATCCCTCATCCTAAGTACCCTCTCTCCCTGAGAATGTTTAACACAGTCCTTGACTCTTTCCCAAGTGTCTATGGAGAGAATGTGGTACTTGCACACTCCTCATTCAGCTGAATCTGGCTGTCAACTCTTGTACTCATTGGCTCTCCTCTCGGGTGCTTCTCTACCCCCACCCCCACCCCCGCCATGTATGGACTCACTTTTGTCCTTGATGTAACCTTCCCACAACTCTCTATCATGGCAGATCACTTACTGTCTTCCAATTATTTGTCTACAATCATCTTGGATTATTTTTACTGTGAACATCTCTGTGTCTTCAATGCTGGGCACCTACTAAGTGCTCAATACATAGTGGATCAATGTGTGCATGACTGTCAATAGCGGTGCCGCTTCTATTTCCTTAAATTACGGCAGACTTAGAAGCAATTATGAAGAAACAAACAAACAATAAAAAGAAATAGAGGCAGATATATAACAGGTCATGATAAAAAATGTATGTTTGTTCTTTTTTATTCAGAGAAATGCGAGAAAGAAAATGCTGAGAGAGAGGTAACGCCCACCACCAATAGCTGCTTCACACATGGAGAGATGGCAGACGAGGCCGTGTGGGGGAATGGCCACCGTGACCAACTCATCAGAAGTAAGTCTTTTCAGAGAGAAATGGGGCGATTGGAGAATAGTACTGTGATCAGATGCTCTGAGCTAATTGTACCATCGCATTTTGCTGGAAATCTAGGAATTGGGAGTGTTTAGAGTTTACCTAGAAGTGATTCCATGGGTATTTTAAAACACAGGGCTAATACCGGGGTATAAATAATACTCTGTTTGATTTCATGCTTCCTTTAGAAAGGAATCATTGACCTGTAGGTTTTGGACTCGTTTCCCAGAGAGATTTAGACGAAACTTAATTCCTTCTTGATCAGTCACTAAGTGGAAGTCGGACATTTCTCAGGATCAGTGGACTGTGAACCTAAAAGGATTGATAAAGAGCTAAAGGACAATCAGTAGCACTTTGGTAATGCCATTGTGGGCCCTGTTCTTTTAGCCAAACGACTCCACACACTTTTCTTCTTCTTCTTTTTTTTTTGTACAGATAATGTCTTTATCACTACTTGGCTTCAATTTATTCTCTTTCTCTTCCCAAGATTGCTCTGTAGTTTATCTGAAAGCTTTGGAATATTTTTATTTTACTTGAGGCCTGCCTGGAAATACCTCTGTCTTTTGTGCTTCAAAATGCTGATTGAATGGCAGGTTCACCTCTGGATCTTGGATTCTGGTCACTTAGTCCCCCATGTGGGTTTGAGATGAACTGACCATCTAGCAAATTCTTCTCTGTTGTCAATGTAAGAATAAAGATCACTGCCATGCCACGCTTGGAAGGTTGTAGGGATAAACCTGTTGGGATTCTCTTCATGGTAACCAAGTTCCATATCTTAGTCTTATTCCCAGAGTGGACAGATGGAAATAATTCCTTTTTGGAAATCAAGTGGTTTTTTGTTTTGTTTTGTTTTGTTTTTAATTTAGTTCTTTATTTCAGACTTCATAACAGGTTCCCTCTTGCATGACATATTACACTCTGAATCTTTGACTGTTTCCTTTCCTTTCTAAAATTCTCAGTATAGATCCCTAACCGAAAATCAAACTGAATAAAGCAGGCCAAAAAAAAAAAAAGAGCAAAACATGCAATCACAGTAAAAATGTGATGGAAGGAAATTTTAAGATGTTAAAGCACATCTCGAGACATGAGTGTGCTTTCATTTAATTTTAGAACTGGTTTGGCTTTTTACACTTTCATCTTAGAGAATGGAATAGGAAGGAAATGGGACTCAAGTTAGTGAGGAGCAAGATTGACACAGCTTTTTCCAAAAAAAATAAACAAACATTATTTCAAGTGAATATTTATCCCCCCAAACATAGCTTAGTTGCCTTCCACCTAAGTATTGACTCCATTGTTTCGAAGATGGTTTTATGAGATACTGGCCTGTTTTACCTGTGAGTGTCTAACACATGGAATGTTCATGAGAGCTAGAGGTGGTCTTCAAAATGATTCACTTCCTTTTGGGAAGCATGACTGTGTTTTCATTTTTGTCACAGTCAGAATTTCAAGTGTGTGTGTTTCATTTCATTGATTTAATTGCCGACTTCCCCAAGGCCCACACTGAGAAAAAAGTGAATAAGAGCTCTCCAGACAAAAACCGAAATAAGAGCGCTGTTGTGTCGAGATATGGAGAGTCCACATTGAATGCGTTAAGAAATGTTTGTGCTATTTGATGAAGCTCACAGACTTCATAGCATTATAGGGAATGGATTTAAAGGATTTAAAATGAACTACTCTCTCTGTTGTCTCCACTGACTAAGGGGACAGTGATAGCAAATATTGTAAATTGTGTGAACATTGTTTCTTTATTGCGATAATGATGCAGCTTGTACCATGGGACACTGGAGCGTTTGGGAAAAACGGTGTAGTTTGTTATTAATGTGCAGGGAAAGAATGAAGAAAGAGAGAGAGAGAGTAAGAGAGAGATCGCCCCCCTGAGAGGAGTAGACCGACCAAAGATAACGGCCAGAAACAATAATGCCACTCCTGCCTGGCACATAGACTGATGAGTGTATTTCCCAATATTTGTGGGTGGCATCGGATAGTGACTTTCTGATCACATATTTCAAAACCTATATTTCTTGGTATCTGCCTGGCCACACTTATCTAGACAAAGGCGATTCTGTTGGGTCTACAAGAAAGATTTGCCCTCCGAATTTGCTGAAATAGAGCACGTCATGCAGTCTTTAAACCCCAGCTCAAGTCTGCAGAGCATTTGAAAGTTGGATGGTGGTGATCGCTTCTGCTCTTTCAGCTCCTGAATATGAGAAGCCCTATTAAAGAGATGCCTGCATTTCTTCCTCTGGCCTTTCTCGTTGAGTCTCTGGCCAGCTCTGCGTCGGTCGGTGAATGTCTGTCTGTCTGTCTTCCCCCTGCTGTGAGGGAGATGTGTGTTTTCCTCTTGGTTCCACACCGAGCACATGTTTGGGGGCCCAGTCTGTCTGTCTGTAATCACAATAGGCCCTGGCTCGGAGCTGCGTGGGGGAGGAGGGAACATCTGTGTGAGTCAGGAGCTGCCCAGGCCCTGAGTGGCTGCCAAGCAGCGTGGAAGAGGCGGACAGCTGGCGTTCATGGACTCGCCCGTACTGTTCCCACTGTGGTGCAAGGTGGCCTGGACGGAGGGACCATCAGAAAAACGAGGCCGGCTGGGCCGTGGAACGTGTTCAAATGCACAGCCCACTCTTTGTCCAGCTTCCACCGCACAGCTCAGCTGCATAAGCAAGAAGGCAAGGAGAGCGACTGCTTCACCTGCCTTCCCTTTCTCTATCTGTTCCTGGGAGTAGTGAGCTCACGTCGCCTCATCCTGCCTGGGGGCTGTCCTCTCTGCTGGACATTTAAGGCATAATTTATGGGGAACTGTTAGTTGTCAGTGTGATGAAGCTGTTTTTACTTTTCTGAGAATAACCGAGCTGTGGAAAGCCAAGGGAGTGGCCGCTTTGGAAATTGTATTCTAATTAAAGGGTGTGTGTATTCTCAGGCCTCATAAACGAGATCCACGCTGAGAATAATTTCCAGATTATTCTGTGAACTTGGACCCTGACCTCAGTGGGACCACCCACTGTGGCTTGCGCTTGGGTCGCACTCCACAGGGACGTTGGAGCTTGGTCGGCCTTTCCTGGTCCTTCTAGAAAACGTTGCAGGTGACAGACCTCGGTAGGGGCCCCCAAGGCCTGCTTTCTAGATTGGTTGCCCTTGAGCTGATAACTGATTAGACAGAATCCTTTCTGGAAGTTACGTATAAAAGAGAAGTAATCCATATGGAATCAAACTTTTCGAATAAGTAGGCCACACACCGTGTGGTCAGGGAAGGTGCACTGTGGTTCTCTCTCCTACGAAATTTAAATTACCAGTATAAAGATGGTTCGAACCCCTCATGTTTGTTAAAAAAGCAAAAATCAAGTCAGCAGAGAATGAAAAAGCTCACGGAAGTTTTGTGAGGAGGTTTTTGTAATTGGAAAGCTTTATTTTTTTCTTTTAGGAATTTGTATCCTTTTTACATTTTTTTTTTTGAAAGCTTTCATTTTCTGAGAAATACTTGGGTATATAACTTAATTTCTGGAATGAGGCTTAAAGTTTAGAGTTTATAAGGGCATCTTTGTTATGGGACCACCTAACACTTCTTAAGATTTTGGCTTTTCCCCTCAGATTAGCCTATGTGATTCGTGATACAATTTGGAGCTACACCTCATTTTAATAATCACCGTTCCTCTCTCTTAGTCAAATAAATGTTGCACTGAAGTGACATTCTCAATTAATATTAATTTTTCTGTTTAACCCATAATAAGTATAAACTGATAATAGGCAATAGGCAACATTTCATGTTTTAATTAGACTAGAAAATGAGCAGAAGTAACATTTTGATCTCAGTCTTTGGGGGGATTGCTAAGGTAGGAAGCAGTGTGTGTGTGTGTGTGTGTGTGTGTGCGCGCGCGCGCATGTGCATGCATGTGTGCATTCGCGCACACACATGTCTCCCTGTGCTTCTACTCATAGACACATGTAGTATTTTCTTTTAATATAGGTCAACTTTTACTATTCTAATTATATCCTATAGAGAGAGCTTACGCTTTCTTTGTTCTTCTTTCTCAAGTGCCCCAGGTTTCTCTCTTTCAGATTTTTCTAGATCTTCCTGCAAAGTTTTATGACTTAACTTTAGCCTTGGACATTGCGTTTGCACAAATATGTTCTCGTTCTTAGTGTCGTTACTTAACTCCAGGAATTTTCCTTAGCTACCTCTTCTGAAACACATATCCCATTAAACTGTGTTGCTCAGCCAATTCGTTCCTTGGTGGTTTTGTAGAATTCCCATGATCTGAAGCAAAGTTAGACTGCTCTACTTAAATGGTAATCCCTGTTCTGTTTAACCCATTTATTCGTGTTGAAGAGTTTTCAGCCCTCATAATAGAAGTGCTTCATTGGTAGTGGACTCCGAGTCATTTTCCTAAGTCACACGAGCCAAAGCTTCGTGCTTTCTCACTTAGCCGACTACTTGAAACCTTTGTCTCCACGTCCTGTGCGTTTCCTCTCAACACCAACAGGGTCTGCCATGAGAAATGCAGTTGTTTCTGTCCCGAGCCTTTGCCAGCTTACGGCTGATCACGCCTTCAGGAAGCCCACTTCATCCCTTAGGATGCCCCCTCCATGTGAAATACTGAAAGAAAAGCAGATGCGCCGATGTACCACGTATACCAAGAACATGTCTTAAGAGCACTGAGATGTTAGGATTTCAGTCCTTCCTGGCAGCTCTCATGTTTGAATGCGCATCCCACTAAGCATTACTGGGTTTTCTTTAGAATTCACTTCATATAAGAGAGGCCATCAACACCCCCCAGCTCCCCCATAAATACAACCCAGTACAACTAGGGAAGGTAGCTTCCGTGTTATGTTTCTGGGGTCCTTGTATTCGCTTCCGAATATTTCCTGCTCATTCATTCTGGGGGCTTGTCGCGAAGGTAAGTCAGTGACTTGCATCTTGCTCAGCGTCTTGTCCTCCCTCCATTTTTCTCAGACAACTTTGGTTCTTCAAGAAGCTGACCAAACAGGTCTGGGGCTGTAGTTCTGAATCTCTGATCATTGGCATCTAAGAGGAATCTCTAAGCATCAGTCACACCACACATGAGCTCACGGTTAGGTTTCAGGGTTGGGTGGACAATCAGAAGCCAGTTTTGAGGGCGTGTGTTTATCTTGTGGGTCACAGACGGCCGTGAGGCTGCACTCCGTAATGGAACTCAAGTTCCTCGACACACTTGTCCCTCAGTGGGCAGGGTTCTGTGCCCACCTGGGTCTGCCCAAGAAGCTAGAGGGAACCATTGCTCATTTGTGCTCTTAGCGTCTTATGTTCAGGGCCACGGAGTCCAGTGAAGGCCAGCGGCCGGGATTCAGGCCCCGGATGTGTCATGACTGCGGGTGTTGGGCAAGTCGCCTCACCTCTTTGCCCCCTCCTTTGTCATTTTTACAACGGAGGTACCTAGTACACTATTTCCCGTCGTGTCGATTTGGAGGATTACATCAGAAAAATGCATACTGTGTGGTCAGTAAGCACAGGACTGAGTAAACACTGAGTAAACTTTACTAGTTTTTATTGCTACTGTCTTTGGGCCCAAATATCAGGTTTAAGGCTTGGTGGTGGTGATGGTTTTCTCTTTCCTCTGTCATTCCATCCAGTTATATGTGTAGATGTGCTGGGTACATAGAACAGGTCTTTCTGACACCCTTGATGCATAGAGTCTCTGTTAACTGGAACTCAAGCAAATGGCAAAAAAAAAAATAATCTAAGAAATACTACATTTATTCAGCGTGGGTGTCGGTTAACTGAGAATCTACTGTCTTCACTTGTACAATATTTGGTCAGTTCATTAGATCCTACGTGGTTTCTGCTTAATGTTTGATGACTTTATTCACATTGATTTCGTTAAGATGGGGAAGAGATGCTTTACCCATTTGCTTCTACTATTTCAGATGTTAATGTCCTATGACAAAGATTCAAAATCACTACATTTTCTTTTCACTCCTTCTTACCTCCTTCTTACACCCAAACTGCTCATGGTTCATGCACGCCAAATTCCAAGAATTTGCAGATGATTCTAGTGATGTTAAGCAACCAAGCCCTCAGGTTGACCTCTGCTCACTGACAGGACGATCTTATGAAGAGTTTTCTGGGAACTTACGGAAGTGCTTTGGGTAACACTCATTGTCTGTGGAGCTGGGGAGGAGCGCCACTGTATTTGGGGCCGTTTTTTTTATTCCATATTTTTCTTCCTTCCCTATAAGAAAAGGGTTTGAGACATCATCCATTCTCTTCCTTCTTTCTTCATCCCTTCTTCCCTTGCTTACTCCATATGTCCCCACCCTCCTTCTTTCTGATATCTTTTTCTGCCTTTCTAAAATGGTTTTTAAGTGGTTTGCATACTATAAAGTACACTGTGTGGTGTTACCGTTGCTCTTATTGTTGTGCTTAATATTATTATTCTAATCACTCTTATCATACACCATGACTCGTTCACTTTCCAATCTGTATCTTACTACGTTTCGTCAAAGATTTTCAGTCTCTTCCTAACAGCCCTGAAATTGTTCGGTCTTGACGAGGGGATGTGAGGGTGGGTTGAAGTACGAGTTGTGGGTGGCAGCTCAGTGAGGGAGCCAGATTCATTCCTTTCCCCTTAGGGAGTTCTTTGGGTCTCAGGGGAGAGCTGGGTCCTGCAAACTAGCTTCAAGATCACTCTGAAGATGGTAACCACCGAAGACATAAACAACGTTTAATGATCAAGACCATAAACGCTGCGGTCTAGATAATTTTAGTTTCTAGACCTCAAACTTCTTGGACCTGAGTGCTCTGTGAATTGACACAGAAATTATTTTTCATAGAACATGTTGTGATATTAAACTGTTAGGGTTAGGAGTCCACGTAAAACGTTGGAAACTTCATGAACCATTGGTGACATTAAGAGGGAGGGCTCACGGTATGCCCACGCAGCATTAGGGTGGGGTACAGTGATGAACAGTACGGCTCTTGTCTCCATTCACAGTTTACAATCTGGTGGAGGAGACAGACGGTCCACCTTGAAATGATAGTGAGGGTTACGAGTGCTGTGACGGGAAGCGCAGGGTGCTGTGTGTTCACATTGGAAGCACGTGTTCTTGTGTGAGGGAGGGGTCAGAGAGGGCGTCCTGGAGGAAGTGATGTCGACGATGAGACCGAACGTCCTTAGCCAACCCTCGCAGAGCACGGGAGAGGGTGCGGTCAGTGTTTTCAGCCTAAAGAACAGAGCACCTCCAGTTGAGAGGTAAGAGAGACACTGGCCGATGTGAGGGGAGCTTGTAGCAGCTGAGATGCAAAATGTTAGACGCAGCGCACAGAGAAATGGGAGGGAAAGCAGCTTTTAACACGGGCTTCAGGGAAGATGGAAGGTATTACAGGGATTAGCACCATAATCAAACTTGTGTTGTAGTTTGGCTATATTTGAAGGATAACTACTCTTGCAATCACTGAAAATGGGAATGGGAGGAACTCAAGGCTTTAGAGGCCAGCTGGAAGACTTGTATTCGTCCAGCTGAGAAGGGAAAGTGGCTGAGACTGAGGTAATGGCAGGTAGGTTTGCAAGAAGTAGATGGATTCATGTTTGTAAGGGGTACAACCAATAAGATATATGGGGTAAGGGGGTGGCAGGGGCTGGGAAGGAGGGCAAGGTGTGGACACATGAAAAAGGACAATGGAGCCAAGGATTTAAGCATCCAGGGAGTTTGCAGGGATAGGCAGTGGACGTCAATGTGGTAGAGGTGGAATAAAGGGTCTTACAAATAAGAACAGAACAGAGGGACTAACAATCCCTAACGGTGTCTGTTCTTTAAGAGAGAAAACCGAGCAGTACGGATGCAGTAAGGGAAGGGGCAAATGGGAAGAGAACGTGGCTTAGGAGAATTGCAAGTACAAATCAGGATTTCTGAGGTGGGACCATCCCAGGTGAAAACAAGGCCCAAGGAGTGGTCATGAGTTTGGGTGACTAACGTAGTTCATAGTAATCCCAGAGGGCTAGACTGTGAAGAGATTTTGGGGGTTTTATGTTAAAAGATTGCCATATTTAGCAGATGGGGAAACAGAAACCCAGATGTTTCCTCTCATCAACGTGGCCAATAAGAGAAGTCGGGGCTCTCTCATTCTCTCCTCCCTTTCTCTGTCTCTCTGTGTGTGAGTCTGAATCTCTTGAATTTCTCAATTAAATCTTAATGGTTTAGGAGAAGTCAGGCAGTTGATTATCTCTGATCCTTTGTTGCTTTGCCCTAAAATTCGTCATCTGTTGTAGATGAATGCAATAGTAACTGGAGACTCTAAGCTGAGGACCCTGAAAGGAATCAGTAAGGATGCACGTTGTTTGAGGCTGCTGGTTTTCTTTAACGTAAGAGCTTACAAATGTACATATGTGTGTGTGTGTGTGTGTGTGTTTATTTTTCATAATGGAAGAGAATGTCTTCCCAGTAGTTACTTCTTAGGGAGTCATGGGACATTGGGGGACGTATTGGTGGGAGGACTTCCACTTAATATTCTGTGTACTTTCTTCTGTATCATTGTCTTTCTTTTGCCCATGAGGCGAATTATTATATTAACAGCAACGGTATTTTAAAAAGGAAAGTTGGCCCGGATTGCAAAAAGGACCAGGCTGAGGGCCCAACTTCTCAAAACTGCATGAGAGTGTAGCCAGCCGTGGGAAATGCTACAGGTCCCAGGGAACCTAGAACACAGGAGCCTGAGACCCTTGCGGTTCTGCCGACGACAAGACCCACTCCCTAAATCGGGAGGTGGAGACCAGGGCACGAAAATATGGGGCTTCTTGTGTGAAAGGTATTCTGCACCTCCAGATGGCATTGAACCCAGAGCTCGGGGCTCGGGGCTTGCACTCACGGAGCTGGGCCTGGCTGGGGGCAGGGAGGGAGTGGTGGGGTGTGAGTTCTGTTAAGCAAAGGAGGGTACTTTGCCCCCGTTTTATAATTTTTGTCAGTCAGTTCCTGCAATTCAAGAACAAAGGAGTTTTTCTAGGTTTGGCAGGTTGGTTGGTATGGTGGTCATGAGCATGCGGGGTTTGCATAGCTACATGGAACCAGTGTCACATGGCAGGTGATCCCTGCTTTATCTGGGGACAGAGGAGGGGGCCGCTCTAGCTGTTTAGGCTGAGTGGGGCAGGTGTGGGGTGTATAAAGAGGAGCTTGGGGTGGGATGCCCTCCCCACTCCTTCCAGGAGCTCCATTTCCCCAGCATTGTAGAGTCATCACTGTCACTTGCTCAGGGTCCCTGGGGACTTGATGGCATTCCGTGCTCACCCCATAGCTCTTCCCCAGATGCTGGATCTGTCCCCAAGTCCCTGAGAAGTGCAGCAAGAGGTACAAAGGTCAGGGAAATGTCCTTCACAACCCTCCGACACAGGTCTCAGAGGGTAGGATGGCATAAGTGACCCAGAGAAGCGAGTGGGCGGAGAAATCTGTTCTGTGGAAGGAACATTATCCAATTCAACGCATTTTCCATGGTCCTGGAGAAGTGGGACTGGAACATTTTAAGGGAAAAATAGACTCCTACTGTCTCAAATTGTCGCATGCAATTGATTCATGCCGACACGGTCATAACAAGACCGTGTGTCTCCTCTTTGGATGCTGCCCTTCGTCCCTGTCTTGATGAAAGAGATGTGAAGGCATCCTCTAGGTAGAGACCGAGCTTTGCAGGTGATAATCCCACATTCCTTCTACATACAAAGGTGCTGTCGTAGTCACAATGGCAACAGTGGCAGTGAGTGACCATGTTGGCAGCAGCAGTGACGAGAACACACCCCAGGAATGGTGTGATTATTCCTCTGAGTTACGTTCTTATTGTCTTTCTCCCATGGCCAGTAAATGTTTATAAGTCTTAGCAAAGAGCTCAGAATATGAATATTTACTACCGGAAATGTAAACTGAAACCCCTATTCTTACATATTTAGGTTTTCTATATTTTTCACTTAAGTCAGCTTAACCTGGTTGAGTTGGGGGTCTATCTGGCTTTACATTTTGAAAGTAACAGGACAAAAGCCATTCAGATTTTTTTCTTTTTAATTTAAACAGCTATAACTTGCCTTTTCATGTTTAAACGAAAGGATTCCTTTTACATGTATTAAATTTCAAAGATTATATCTCAATGAACTATGTGTCACATAGTATATATGTATCATAATTTTTTTTTTTATGGAGGATTAAATAATACTGACTTTTGCCATAGAGTTCAAAAGGGCTTGAGCTAACTCAAGGCGGATGTACAATTTCGAGCTACAAGATCTTCTAATTATTCCAACATTGTATTTGAGCCGAGTTGTCAATCTGGCACCTGGACAGGTGATGGGAAGGGTGTGGGTGATGCATTCATTCCCAGGGGTCGCTGCAAAGCCTTAGTGTGTCAGTTACTGTGTGAAGTGGCGCTGAGGGTGACATCGCTGGTACTCTAACCATGCCTTCTCATCCACCTTCCAGCGTCACCTCGCTGATCCCTAACCAGCATCTTATGTGTCCTTCCAGTTACGAGTCTCTGGTGTTTGATGGAGAACTTCTTTTCATTCCTTTGACGGCAGATTGATTCTGGCCTTAAACGCCAAAGACCTTATGTCTGTTTCATGTTACCCCCTTCAAATAGGGACACCCCTTTAACCTCGTTATCACCCACATCTGCCCTGGGATCAGATTTTTGAGATCAGAAATGTACTTACTCATTTCTCCCTGCTCTTTCCCTTAATAATAATTATGCTGATCTTCTGTGTTCGTTTCCTCATAGTAACTCATCTCCTTCTTGCCTTCACCTGCCATTTTTTTTTTTTTTAATTTTCATGGCCATCTGGGACCTGCAAATGATTTCCATGATCCCCCTGAACTCTAGGGGTCTTCTCTTTGGAGGTGCCCAGGGTGGTGGTTCATAGAGAAAGCGTGTGACATAACAGAAGGATTAGCGCGAGTGTCAGTGTGTGTTCTCTGATCTTCATTGAGACATCTCTATAGCAGCGATCCTCAACACTGGTAGAGTGGAGGGAAGACAGAGACTTTGTGGTGTTCATGTCTCCTAGAGATTGCACAAAAATCAAAGGGGAGGTGGCAGTTTTCCAGATTCCAGCACATTTCCCTAGTTGGAAACTATTGCCGTTGACCACTATTCACTGTGTGATTCGTGACACTGTGTTGGGTCAGAAAAAAGTTGGGGAAAATTGTAATGTACAGTATCCTTCAGAATTTCATCTTTGTGGTGATAAATTCAAGGCAATTTCTATGCTTACTACATACCATATTTTTCTGTGTACAAGATGATACTTTTGTCTAAAATTGTTAGACCCAAAATTGGGGGTTCTTATACACGGGAGTAACCCATGTAGTGATTTATTTTTTTAATATTTATTTTTATTTTATTTTAACTTTTGACGAGAGAGCATGAGAGAGAGAGAGAGAAAGAGAGAGAGAAGGAGGGGGGGAGAGAGAGAGAGAGAGAGAGAAAGAGAGAGAGAAAGAGAGAGAGAAGGAGGGGGGGAGAGAGAGAGAGAGAGAGAGAGAGAGAGAGAGAGAGAGAGAGAGA
>PVKE010004329.1:0-51426 GCA_004027555.1 Craseonycteris thonglongyai
CTCTGCTGACAACGATGCTGCTTGTCGTTCCGTGGAGGAAAAGTTTCCTAACCTCATCAGTGAGGGAGGCTACCCCTCCCTCACTGAAAACGAAGAGGAAGACGAAGAAGAAACTGAAAAGCGTGGCCTTACCCTGGAGAATCTGCAACAATTGTGCAACATGGCAAGAGCGATGCAACAATTTGCACAAGACATTGACAACAATCTGGTTCGAGCTGTCGAGTTCAGCAATCGCGTTGACGGGGTTATGTCCTTGTACAGGGGAATTTTGAAGGAAAAGAAAAAACAAAGACAACAACTACCCATCACCATGTTTCTCTCCAAGGTAAAGCCCCCGGCTCTACCGTCAGCGCCTCCAGCAGAAGAGTCTCCGAGTGAGCCTAATGCTTCTACGAGTCACGTGAGAGCCTCTCCTCCGCCACCAACACAAGACTCTTCGCCTCTCTCAGAAAGCCATGTTGATTCATGTTTATTACTGTATAAGGTTTTGTCATTAACCTTATTAATTAGCACTGACACGTTTAAGTAAATACGTATACTGTTGTAATTTCTGTCTTAAATGAGTAAAGTATGACTACTGTTTACATATTTAAAACATTCTTGTACCCACATACACGAAAATTCCTAGGGGCAAATCCTACTTCGCGGTTTTTCAGCTTTCGCGAAAGGTTCTGGTCCCCATTAACGGCGAAAAACGAGGGATCACTGTAATCACATTTAGTAAAAAATAGGCAAGACTTACAAGCCCTTTAAAATATGTCCTTTGGCATCCTTGTTTGCTTTATACCCTTTTCAATGTGTTGATATCAGATTAGATAGTAGAATCTATCTAATCTGATTATAATTAATAGTGAGATTACATAAGAATTTTAAGAAAATGTAGGATCCGGGAAGAAACAGACCTGATTAGTTCTTATCTCTGAATTTAAAGCCTCTAAAAATGTCATACCTGGAATTATTCTTTAGCTCAATAAAACATTATCCATACCACTAAAAATATACAGAGAGCAAATACCATGGGTATCAAATTTGATTTGAACTTTATTATGGTCTTAGATCTTTTATTATGGTTGATATTTTTTAAATAAAGATTCCCAGTTGCAGTGGTCAGCATGTACATCTGCTAAAGAAGCTGAATCCTTGGGTCTTGCAAGCAGGATTTCCACAACTAAGAAAGAGGGAAAGGGAGGAAGTGAGAGAAAGGAGGGAGAAAAAAGAAGAAAAGGGAGGGGGGAGAAGAAAAAAAAGGAAAGGGGAAAAAAAGCCTAGCATGCAAACAGATGGCAATTAAACAAAGCAAGTATGTTTTAAAATATTTATTCTGTATTTCAATCATGCAGTTGTTATATCTGACCTGAGAAAACACCATCCAAATACAAGCAAAGAGAGCAACTTTATAAATAAATATAACACAAGAATACTAACCCATTCAGACCTATAATGAGAGATCACTACCTATTAAACATAACCTTTAATACTTCACTCCAATGATGAGATGAAAACACACCTTGCTTCCATTCATCTTTTAAAAGGCAACAAACGCTGTGCCTGACCAATCTAAACTTTATCAGATAACAAAAATAATAAAGTGGTTGTTCCTGACCCCCTATGTTGTAATGTTTAACAGAATTTAGGCTGTATACTTACAGATTATATTTAAGGCACCATTTTATATAACTTCATACATATTCTTGCATATTTCAGAGGTTAAATTATATAATAAAAACATACTCAGATAGCATCTTATATTAATAAGATCAATTCATTTCTACTTTCTAACTAAGATATAAAGTACTAGCCTCAAGTTCAAGTCAAAACTGAGTTCAGTGAAGTGAACCTCATTTCCACATTAGTGTGATGCACTTATTAATGACCTTTGGAGGAAGTAGGAAATCCCAGGAGTGCTGTATTGGAATGAAGTTCAGTTATTGTACAAACCACCCAAGAAAAACTTCATAGAGTGGGTCATGTTCCTTTATTTTAAATTGAACAAAAAGTTAAGTTTCCCAATGTAATAATAATGAGGTCATTGGCTCTCACCCACAAGACTCTGAGATCAAGCCAAGTATATGAAGGCTAGCCTATCAGTACTATTTTCCTTCATTGTTCTACTAATTCCTCTTTCCCCATCTTTTCCTGCTACAGCATAGGACCCATTCACCAGAAGACAAGCCCAAGGACAAAATAAATGTGTGGGCCTACAGTAGTGGCAAGGGTGGGGTAGTTTGGCATATATTTTGCAACCAAAAGAGGATTGAGGAATATGTATCTTAAGAGTCCAAGACAATAAAAAGAGATCACTCTGACTACCACAAATTTTCAACTTTTAACATCACCTTGAAGTTTTTACATTAGGGCTTCCAGTCAAGATGGCAGAGTAGGCAAACAATGCACTCACCTCCTTTCATGACCACATCAAAATTACAACTAAACTACAGAACAACTGTCACTGAGAATCACCTCAAGTCTACGTGAACCGAAGTCCTATAACTAAACATATACAGATGAAATCACCTTGAGAATGCTAAGAAGAGTGGAGACACAGAACAGGCTGGTCCTACACTCACTTGTGATAGTTAAAAATCAGGAGGGATATCTCAGCTGAGGAGGTCCCCCCCTGAGGAGCAAGGCGTCCCAGTCCCACATCAGGCTCCCCAGGGCAGAGATCCAGTGCCAGAAAGAGAAGCCCCCATAATTTCTGGCTGCGAAAACCAGTGGGGATTGTGGCTGAGTGAGACAAAGGGTGACTGGAGCCCCAGGTGTTCCTCTTAAAGGGCGTGTGCATGGACTTAATCCATGACCAACTCACTCATTCTAAGCTCCAGCACTGGGGCAGCACTTGAAAGGCACCAGGGATATATGGGTAGGAACTGAACTGTCTGGCGTCAGGGTGAGGGTTGGAGGGACAGCTTTCTCCAAGATAGAAGTGCTGGTAGAAGCTACTGTTCCTTTGTTGAGCCCTCTACCCACCCAGCAAGCACACACTTACGGGAGCCATATGAGTCTCCATCAACCTACCTTAACACTGTTCACCCCACCCTGGCAATTCCCTGAGACCCACCTCACCCAAATTGCATGCTCACTCAAGATGCTTTTAGTGGCTTTTCCATACAAACCCTATTTGGGCTTAAGCTGCGGACTTTCCTAAAATCTCTCAAAGGTTCATAAACTACAAACAAGGAGCATCTAAACTCAGCATGCCTCATACCTCTTGCTAAGCAGCCCCAAGCCAGGCACTGAGGCAGCTAGCCTCAGTTAGCAGCTTAGCCTTCCCAGGATCCTCCAAGAAGTGGCAACCATCTGCAGATCCCTTTGTAGCTCATATCAAGTAGCCCTGGGCAGGGCACAGGCAACAGCTGGCCTAGGCCTACAAAAAAGGCCCTCCCAAAGAGGGCCCAGAACCAACACCTTGGTGATCAGCTTCAGACCACACAAAAGTACCACCCAACCACCTTCATAAATGACATGCCCAAAGGGCAGACTGAGCAGGCACCAGAGTCCTGCTAAAGCAGGTCATGCACCATAGGGTCAGCCTCTGCATGACAGTTCTTCCACTGTAATAATGGTCAGTCCTCACAACCAGTCGACCTGAGGGTTAATACCTCTCACTGATATGCCAACAACAATCAAGGCTCAATTACAACAGGAGGGCCCACACAACCCACATAAAGGATACACCTGCAGGACCCAGATCAGGTGACCAGGGAAACTACACTACCAGGCCCTGCAGGACATCTACTACATAAAGCCACTCTACCAAGACGTGGAGATATAGCAGTTCTGCCTAATACATAGAAACATACACAGGAAGGCAGCCAAAATAAAGAGACAAAGAAACATGTCCCACATGAAAGAACAGAACCATGCTCCAGAAAAAGAACTAAACAAAATGGAGACGAACAATCTACCAGATGCAGAATTTAAAACACTGGTTATAATGATGCTCAGTGATCTCAGGGAGACCTTCAACAATGTGACAAGAAACATAAAAATTAAGATAGAAAGCATAAAAAAGAACTAGTGAGAAAGGAATAATATAATAACTGAAATAAAGAACACATTAGAGGGAATTAACAGTAGATTAGAGGATGCAGAGAATCAAATCATCAATTTATAAGTTAAGATATCAAAAATTTCCAATTAGAACAGCAAAAAGAAAAAAGAATCCAAAGACCTGAGGGTAGTTTAAGGGGCCTTTGGGACAACATCAAGCATACCAACATTCACATCATAAGAGTACCAAAAAAGAAGAGAGCAAGGAATTGAAAACCTATTTGAAGAAACAATGGCAAAAACTTCCCTAACCTGGTGAAGGAAACAAACATACAAGCCAAGGAAGTGCAGAGAGTCCCAAACAAGATGAACTCAAAGAGGCCCACACATCATAATTAAAATGACAAATGTTAAAGACAAAAAGAGAATCTTAAAACCTCCAACAGAGAAACAGTTAGTTACCTACAATGGAATGACCATAAGACTGTCAGCTGATTTCTCAACAGAAACTTTACAGGCCAGCAGGGACTGGCAGAAAATATTCAAAGTAATGAAAAGTAAGAACCTACCACCAAGATTACTCTACCTAGCAAAGCTATTATTTAGAATTGAAGGACAGATAAAGAGCTTCCTAGACAACAAAAAGCTAAGAGTTCATCCCCACCAAACCAGTATTATAAGAAATGTTAAAGCAACTTCCTTACAAAGAAAAAATAATAATAAAAACTATGAATAATAAAATGGAAATAACTACATATCTATCAACAATTACTTTCAATGTAAATGAATTAAATGCTCCAATCAGGGAAAGCCAGGATGGCTAAGAGCTCACTTTGTAGCCCTGGGGACCAAGGATCGAATCCCGGTCCCGGCCCAATTGGACCCATATGCTGAACTGGGGAGTGCATGTGGCCCCTAAGGTAATTTTTTGTGGCCCACAATGCTCTGAAATAAAGTGAAAATAGAAAATATTGTTATGAAAAAAAATAGTGCTTAGGGGAGATCGAGGTAATACCATACACACAATTCCTTCGTTAACCCTTTAACTACTGAAGACAAGTATACCATGGCCCAGTGCCTTTCCTGGGGGCCTGTGGACGTGTATAAACATGCTGACTCAGTTCCGGCGACGTTTGTAAATGTGATGTGGCCCATGTGAATCTTGCCTGTTGCACCAAATGGCCCGTGTTTTAATTGAGTTTGACACCCCTGCTCTATAGCATGCTTCCGTGTGCTACTGCCTGTTCTCTGAGTTGTTGGGCTTTTTTTTCCTTATTAATTGTTAAGTTTATTGGGATGACATTGGTTGGGAAAAATAACATAGGTTCCAGATGTACCATTTTACATTACATTGCCTATCTGTTACATTATGTGTTCACCACCCAGAGTCAGTTCTCTTTCCATCACCATATATTTGATGCCCACTCCTTCCTCCCCAATCCCTTCTCTCCTTACCCTCAGATAACCAACCACTAAACTATTCACTGTGTCCATGAGTTTTTGCCTCTTTGTCTTTCAGTTTTATATTCCACATATAAGTGAAGTCACATGGTTCTTGATTTTTTTCAGTCTAACTTATATCACTTAATATGATGATCTCAGGGTTCACCCATGTTGTCAGTCCAAATGGCTGTATAGGTTTTGGGGTTTTTAATTGTGGTAAAATATATGTAACATAAAATTTTCCTTTTTATGTATTTTTAAGTGTACAGTTCTGTGGCACCCAGTACATTCACTTTGTTGTACCAACCATCATCACCACCCATCTTCTGAACAACCTCATCTTCCCCAACTGAAACTCTGTATTCATTAAACACTAACTTATCATCCTCTGCATCCTCAGCCCCTGGAAACTATCATTCTACCTTCTGTCTCTATGAATTTGACTACTTCAGGAACCTCCAATTAGTGGCATCATACAATATTTGTTCTTTGGTGCCTGGCTTATTTCACTTAGCGCAATGTCTTCAAGAGTCATCATCTATTGTAGCATGTGTCAAAATTCCTTTTTTTTTTTAAGGATGAATAAGTTTTCCATTGAATTTATATACCACATTTTATTTGTTCATTCATCTGTCAGTGAACACTTGAGTTGCATCTGCCCTTTGGCTATTATGATTTTTTAGTTTGAAGCGTTATCTCTTGACTTTCCACAATGGAAGATAAGGATTTAGATCTTTTTCACATATATAACACACCAGCACCACACATCTGCACACAGTGTCCATTAACCTATCTCTTAGAAACAGATATTTCAAAGGATTAATTTAGTAAATTAATTTTTAGTATTTAATTATTACAACTAAATAAATGCAATTTATAGCCAAGCCATGTAACATACTATGATCATTTTTCCTTTCTTACATAACTTTTGTTTTCTGGAGTTAAGAATTTTCTTATTTTTATGTTTGCTTATTTTTTTATGTACTTAGCCTTACTTTGTTCCCATATTCACTTCATCTGAATTTCCTCTCAATATGCATAAATAAAACAAGTATTCCATCACTTTTGCTTCTTAGGAATCTCTCTTTTTTTCTATTATATTTTTTATTATTTTTTTAATTGTTAAATTTATTGTGGTGACATTGATTGATATCAATTACATTGTTTCCAGGTGTACAGTTCTACATTACATTATCTATACATCACATTATGTGCTCAGCACCCAGAATCAGCTCACTTTCCATCATCACCGTGTGTTTGATTCCCCCTCCCTATTCCCTATCACCCAGCTCTCCCACCCACCTCCCCCCTTACCCTCAGGTAACTACTAAACTATTGACTGTGTCCATGAGTCTTTGTTTCTTTGTTCCTTTCAGTTTTATATTCCACCTATAAGTGAGGTCATACGTTTCTTGATTCTTTCATTCTGACTTATTTTGCTTAATAAGATGTTTTCAAGGTCCATCCATGTTGTCACAAATTGCTGTATTTCATCTTTTCTTATTGCTGAGTAGTATTCCATTGTATAAATGTGCCACAACTTCTTTATCCAGTCATCTATCAGAGGACACTTTGGTTGATTCCACAACTTGGCCACTATGAACAGTGCTGCTATGAACATTGGGGTACATATATGTTTGTGGATTAAGGTTTCCCAGTTTTTTGGGGTAGATACCCAGGACAGGGATTTGCTGGGTCATACAGCAATTTAATTTCTAGTTTTTTGAAAAATCTCCACACTGCCTTTCATAGTGGTTGTACCAATTTACATTCCTACCAGCAGTGTCTGAGGGTTCCTTTTTCTCCAAAGCCTCTCCAGCACTTATTATTCCTTGTATTGTTGATTATAGCCATTCTAACAGGTATGAGGAGGTATCTCAGTGTGGTTTTAATTTGCATTTCCCTAATTGCTAGTGATGTTGAGCATTTTTTCATGTATCTGCTGGCTGTTTGTATGTCTTCAGGAGAGAAGTATCTGTTTAGGTTTCCTGCCCATTTTTTAATTGGATTGTTTGTTTTTTTGATTGTTGAGTTGTATGAGTTCTTTATATACTTTAGATATTAACCCCTTATCAGAGGCATCGTTTGCAAATATTTTCTCCCATTCATTTCGTTTCTTTTTTACTTTGTTGATGGTGTCCTTTGCTGTGTAGAAGCTTTTTAGTTTAGTTTGATATAGTCCCATTTATTTATTTTTGCTTTTACTTCTCTTATCTTTGGGGTCAAGGTCATAAAGTGCTCTCTGAGCCCAAGGTCTTTAAGTTTAGTGCCAATGCCTTCTTCTATGCACTTTATAGTTTTGGATCTTACATGGAGGTCCTTTTTCCTAAAATGCTTCAAGCTGTGTTGGTTGCACTTTCTGTCCTGTCACTCTATTGTCAACCATTACTACCTCCCTTCCACCATCTTAGAAAGTCTATATTCCTCTCTTCTCTTTTGGATTATCTATGTCCTGAATATCTCAGATCCTTTTTTTGTTGTTACTTACAGGAAGTAAATTTTTCAGGACTTTAATTACTGAAAACATCTTTATTCTACCCTCATACTTGCTTGGTATTGTGGCTACAATATGGAAATATAGATGTGTACTCATTTTCCCTTATAATTTTAATGACACCACTCCATTTCAGCCTAGCTTCCAATATTACTGTAGTGAAGTTCAAAATAATTTTGATACCAAATCTTTTGTATATAAACTGTTTGTTTCTCTGTAGAGGCATTTAGGATTTTCTCTTTGTCCCCTGGCTCCTAAAATTTCACACCATGTTTTAATGTAAGTCTATTTTCATCCTTTTTGTTGGGCAATTCATAGGTTTTTTTAATCTATTAATTCACATCTTAGCATTTTGGAAAATTTTCCCACATTACTTCTATGATTGAATTCCTTCCCTTTGTTTTCTTTGCCTTCTCTTTCTAGAATGCCTTGTATTAAAATGCTAAATCTCCTGGGCTAATTCCTTAATATTCTTATATGTTTTCTATTTCCCATATTCCCTCTTTCTTTTCACTCTCCTCTCTGGAAAATTTTTTCAATCTTATGTTCCATGCCCTCCTTTAAGTGGTTTCTGCTATCATATTTTCAACATCTAAACATTCTTTTTGTTCTCTAAATTTCTCCATTTATGTGGCATTCTCATCTGGCTTTTTGCATGTAATTTTCTCTTATCTTTTTAGCTTATCTTTCTAATACTATTATTAATTATCATTTGTTTTGTTTTATCTTTTTAGTTTTCCATGGCTTGTAAATCTCTATGTATTTGTTTTGACCACTAACTTTCATTTAGAAGCTTTTCTCAATATCTGGTGGTCCCTAGCTACCTGTTTATATTTTAAATTGGGAAACTAAAATGCTGATTAAAAATTCTGTGCATGTATATCACCCTGCTCAACTGTGGGCTTCATAGATATCTGACTTATCCATTTTTTTGGAAACTACTCAGTGGCTATATCTTTAGGACATTTCTCTTGGGCTAATCATATTATTTAGAATATCTTCCAATCTCATACTTGACAAGCCTGGCTATTAAAGTTCTGGGAACCAAATCAAAAAAAGAGGGCTGTGAGATTAAGGATAAATCTCAATATTTCGTATAGAAACTTTCACTGTTTGCAGTTTGGTAACCCAACCCTCAACTTGTGTGCATTCTCCTCTGGTCTTCTGCTAGAGTTGGGACAGGGCAGTTGACTGCTTGGGAATAGCTAGGGAAGAAATCAAGTTGTCTAAATTACTTATAAAACAGACAGTAAACCAATCCATCTGTTTGAGCATTGATTTTACCCTCTTTCCCCAGAAGAACCTGATACTGCCAAATGCCCAAGACATAGGGGTTCTACAAAACACTAAAGGTAGAGTTGTTCTCAGTTTTTTCTACTACTTGTTTAGGACTGAGTTTTCTTGAATATGTTAGGACAATTACCACACTTCTTTCTACTTGCAGCTTCTAAACAAATGTTGTTATCATCTACTCTCCTATATTCTTTACGTTTGAGGGCCCATGCATTCTTAAAAAGAAAACAAAAATATTCCCTTAGCTGTTGTTCTTATAAGTTTGAATAGATAGAAGATATAAATGCATGCATTTAATCCACCATCTTTAACAAGAAGTTAATTTGCTAACTTCTTAGTAGCTCCACAGTACTTTCAGATAGGGTCAAAATTCATTCAAAGAGCAATGCCAGATATGTTCATATACTTTAAAGAATATAACTGGTAACATTAAAAAAAAATGTTTTTTCCTGGAAAATGTTAGGGTGTAGGTACATTAAATTTAATTAAATACCGGTACACAAAATATACAGCCATTACTTGGTTTATTAACTATGTATAATCACCAACTACTATGCTAGTAAGGTGCTGAAGATATAATGATGAGGATCTCTATCCTTACAGAGACTGCAGACTGGTTGGGAAGACAGATAAGGAAGGCAACAATCATGTTAATGGAGTTAGTTCCCCACTGTTAGAGATGTCCCCTAGTGGCTCTCTACCTTCCCCATTCTCATTGCTTACCTAAGATGGTTCAGTAAGACTGAGTTGAGTTAGTTCATTTGAAGAATACTAAGCTTCTTTAGCTGATATCAGCAGCATGGGTATGAGAATTCTCCTAGCCAAATCATTTTTCTGACCAGCAAGGATCCAGTTACTACATATTGACAACATGTTCTCAGCCTCCTCCTAACTTCCCTGTAATGATACACGAGCAGAGTACCTCTCCTGAGGCACAACCTGTTGTTTGTACAATGAAGCTGAACCCATCAGATAACAGGAGGATGGCGTTCCCAAGCACTGTGCTAGCCTTTCTGCCTTTAAGGTTTACTGAGAAAAAAATTTCCTTACACCTATATGGTTGATGTTAATTTATATCCAAGCCTCTTGCATGACACCACCTTTATCACATTAAATTCTTATATACATTTGGGTCAGTTTCTGCACTTGTATTTTGTTCTATTCATTCTGTTTTATTCTTGTGATACAATATTGTTTTAAATTAATATTACTGCTTTTTAGTACAAGCCAAGGCTCAGTAAAAGGAATATACTCAAAAAAGAATTTAATCATAAAATAACTAAAAGATATATTTATGTATATATGTATATTTGTGAGAGATGGTGTAAGTATTGTACTAACTGCTCTTCCTGTAGATTTTCTAGCAATGATCTATTTTAGGATGAGCCCACCATAAAACCATGTTCACAAACTACATTGAAAGCCGCTATGACAATTTTCTCTTACAGTTTAATAAAAGAAATTCTAATAAGCTGATGTGCTTTGCTTAATCAAAACAAATATTATGTTTAGTATATATACACACACACATATATACACACAACATACAGTTTCCTAAACCCTGAACAACACAAAGCCTCAAAACCAAATTGCAATACTGTCCTCAAAACAAATTTAGGAAACAAATTATCTTTCTTTTCTGACCAGTCAAGGGATATCTATCTTTTAAACTTAATGGTCATCTAATACATATGTGCTTTTTAATTGAAATCAGTTTCAAAGTATTTTGGAAGTATATATAACAGAAATAACTTTTTAAGGCAAGGAGAAAACAAATTGTTTAAAAAGTAGATCTAATTGAAGGCTGAAAATGCCACCAAAAAAAATAAAATTCCATAAAAAAGGCAAGAAATAAACACTAAAATCAAGAAAAGAGAATATAAAGTTGCCTATTTTTCTGTATATAAGATGCCCCAATGTGTAAGACAACCTCTACTTTTCTAAACCAACATTAAGAAATCAGTACTGGGGAAGCCAGGATGGCTCAGTGGGTTAAGAGCTCCCTTTGCAGCCCCAGGGACCAAGGATTGAATCCCGGCACCGGCCTGTGTGGACCCATATGCTGAACTGGGGAGTGGCCCCAGTTCAGTTCTCACTGGGTGAGACCCCGGCCCAGTTCCCACCCTGTGCAGCCCTGCGCCCATCTGTGGAATGAAACTATGTGGAAAAACTGATGATGTGCAACTATGGAGACTGTTCTGGGCCCTCCCCCTTCTCTCTGTCTCTATATCACTTGCTCGCTCTCGCTCGCTCTCTCTCTCTCTCTCTCTCTCTCTCTCTCTGTAAAAAACAATAAAAAATAAAAAATAAATAAAAAGAAATCAATACACAGGTTACTCCCATGTATAACAACCCCCAAATTTTGGTCTAACAATCTTAGACAAAAGTCACCTTATACATAAAAAAATACAGTAAATTCAGGAACACCAGGCCAACTGAACCCCAACTTCTCTGACTCCAAAGACCATATTATGAGGAAGTTTGCATAGCATCCAGCACAAAAGAGGCTTCGACAGCAATACTGCTTTTACTTGGCAGTCATTACATGGCCTGTGTGAACTGAGATGCCAGTTCTAAGTCAAAGATGGTCTATAGACTCTATACAATAAATAAAAGAACTTATTTTGCTCTACTCAACACTTATCCAAATAAAATCAAGGATGGAAAGGACCACGGTGACAACTAATCTCACCCAAAGGTCAGTTTCCTTCAAACAAGTTACTTACTAAAGGAAGAATGCCTGGAAGCCTTCAATTTCTTTTACAGGCAACCAGTACCTTCTCTAAGCATCAGTTATATAACCCATATAATTTGGCAAAGCCAAATCAGAACTTTAAAAGTAAATAAATCCTTCCCTTCATTAAAGGGTCTCACATAGAAATCAAACTAGCTAAGAATGTTTACATTATAAATGTTATTTAGCCCCACAAAGCCTAAGGCAAACTAATCAAAATAAGAAATACAGAACTTCCTTCTGCACAAATCAATTCCATAAGTGAATTACAGAAATCAATTTCAAAAGAAACTAGAAAATGGTAGACAACAAAGAACTTTTTTTTAAAAATTTTTATAAAATCACTTCAAGCTAAAATGATAATTGCAAAATCAGATATGCACAGTATTTTGGAAGCACGTGGAAGATCAGCATAGAAAATGAGACAGGATAAAGTGAAGGGTTATTCTATCTGCTTTAAAGATGTCTCTGTTTCCCCTGGCAGAACTCATAGATGAGTCCACTAAAGGCTTTTAATCCAATACCATGTTAAAAAATAAATAAAATAAATAAATTCTATATATATAAACATGAAAGATCTTTTTTGAAAATAAAAACATAATTGCTTAATATTCAATATGGTAATAAGCAGCAGAATGCACAATTTTTAAATTCCTCCTCAGATTTCACTAAATGGTTGAACTTGTCTCACAGTTTTCATAATTGTACATTTTTTTACTTTTCTGAAGCTTCCCAAGTATACTGGAAGATAGATGGAAGATTCAGACTTCTAGCTAGACACCATTTGGTTTTTTGGGGTGTGTGTGTGGAGGGGGGGGGGGTTCTTTTTTTTTTTTTTTCTTTTTTTTTTTATTGTTAAATTTAATGGGGTGACGTTGGTTGGTAACAATTAGATAGTTTCCCGATGTACAAGTCCACATCACATCACCCATGGATCATATTATGTGCCCACCTCCCAGAATCAGCTCCCCCTCCACCACCATATATCCGCAGACACCATTTTAAACCAGACTAGACCACTGTTTCCTAGATCCAAAAGCAAAATAAAAAGATACAGTTTTAGTAAAATTAATTCTATTGAAGGCCAATATAATACAGTGCGTTCATTTTTTATTGCTGTGTAACAAATTACTACAAAATCAGAGGTTTTAAACCGTACACAGTTATTATGTCAGCATTTCCATGGATCGGGAGTTTAGCATGTTTTTGTTGGCGTTTTCTGCTCAAGGTCTCAACCAGGCTAAAGTCATGGTGTCAGCTAGGGCTGTGGTCTCACTTGGAGCTCAGGATCCTCTTTCAACTTAATTCATTTGTTGGAAGAATTCAGTTCCTTATGGTGGTAGGACTCGGGTCTTCATTTTCTCTTTGGCTGTCAACCAGGCATAGCTCCCAGCAACTCAAGGCTACCAACAGTTGCCTCCAAAAGAGGGCAGTCTGTTTCTTCAAGACCAACAGTAGAGTATCCACTGCCACTCTGAATCTCTCTAACTTTTACACTTGACCTACAGACCCTCTTTTAAAGGAACTCACCTTATTAAATCAGGCCCACACACTCAAGGAGAGGGGATTTTATAGGATGTACACACTAGGGGAGAGAAATCCTGGGGGTCATCTTAGAATTCTGCCTACCACATGCAACCAAAGTAAGAGCTTCCTACTGATAAAGCTTTATCCACAAATAATATAACACCTTCAATACAGAGCAATGGATAAACTATTTATCCTTGATAATATTGGACAACAGTTTGAAATTATAATCTCAAATAAAAGTTTGAAGCCTGATTAAAGCGTAATTATTGTGGAGGCTTCTGGTAGTTTGTTTTGGATGCTGTGTCACAAAGAGAAGCCAATTTACCAACTGCCTCCATTATTTCACTGTACTAAGGACGCAGTGGGTAGAAGAAGGAAAAGGCAGACATCCACCAAGAAAAAGCATATTCACTTACATAATTTCTAGAAGAGCCCAGGCCAACTACAGTATCAATAATATTAAGACTTTCAAATCTATTTTCTCATATGATTCTAAGAGGGGTACTTAGACCTTTTTTTAATCCTTTAAAGCCAAAACACTTTGATTGCTAAAAGAAAAATAATAAGAGTTTTGAATAGCAGCATTGAAATTGCTAACAATTGAATTAGTAAAAATTAGAAGGCAAATATGGGGGGGTGTCAAAGAGATGAAGAAATTGTGAAATAAAAATAGGCAAGAGACATGAATGTTTTTATTAGGCTATGTAAAAGAGGCTGTAGCAGAGACTACCTAGTTATTCCCAAACCTATCTCCTTTTCCTCCTGGTCAGAGACTATATATCCAGGCCTCACTTGCAGTGGTATGTGAGCTGTGGCCAATGTAATGCTGGCAGAAGTAATATGTATCACTTATAAGCCTGGTCCATAATAAACCTCCAGGCATTATTTACTCTCTTTTCCATTCTGCTGAAACACTGGAAGCTCCAGGCTGACCTGGTAGAGCTATAGTGGGAGGAGTCCTGAATCCCTGATGATCACTTGGAGAAGAGCAACCCCACCAAAACATCCATTTTGGACTTTACATGAGCCAAAAATAAAACTGGTATGGTGAGATTTTTAGCTTAGCTATTATAACAGGCAGCACTGTTTAAGAAAAACAGAAACTAGTGCTAGAAGAAGAGTGTTGTGATAACAAAACAAACAAACAAAAAAAAACTTAAATGACATTGGTTTAAAGATCAAGCAGTAGGCAACAGAATATACAAGGGCTGTCCAGAAAGTATCAAGCATGTAATATAAAAAATAGAGGCATTTATGGGTGGATTTTTTCCGGACAGCTTTGTATATTTCACAAGGCAAAAGCCTGGAGAGTCCCATATTACTGGGGCAGTTGGTTAAATTGAAACCTGAAAATAAATGAAAAGGCAACCATAGGCTTACTGGGCCTGCAGTTCTATAAATGAATGAAGAGTCACAGTCACAGTGTATATTGGTATTTACTTTCTGCTTTTAGCAAGGTATTACATAAAAGAGATAAGCATAGAACAGATTTTACTGATGTACAGACTGAACTTACAAGAAATAGAACTCTAGAAACTAAGGCCTCAGAGAGTTAAAAAGCTGGACACAGATAGATCCCAAACAATACAAGAAAAGAAAGGTAAAGGTTTGAGGAAGAAAGTCCCAGTAAGACTTCTAGTTTTAAAAAGTAACTCAATCCTAAGGCAAAGATTAGATCCAGATATGGTCTTCTCACCCACTATTTCATGTGGCCTAAAAACAGAGCCATTAAAGTAAGGAAGTGGCATGCGATAAGGGCTATGTTCCCCCAACTCTACTACCTCCCCAAACAAGGGAGAAGAAAAAACAAAATTTTTCTGAAAACTGTATTTAGAAAAGAACATTGGGTATGGTGTCCACATAGAACCTGTTGGAAAGAAACAAATTAAAGGCTACTAAGTTTTAAGGTAACTATAATGCCAAAACCCCACAAATCTGGACTAAATAAACCTTGGACTATACAGAGCCTTAAAACAACTTTCAGGCCCCTACACTTGCAGGAGCAAAAAGCAGGCAATGAAAGATATATAGATATAAATGTGATTGTAGATATGAAGGTAGATGTGCAGAGAGTGAAAGAGAGAAATCTCCTAAGGAAGGTATAATATTCCCCAGTAACCACTCCATAAGTGTATGTGTGTGTGTGTGGGGGGGGGGGGGACAAAGAAAAATCAGGGTGCCGACAGGAGCCCTGAATTAATGGTCAAGGAGTCAATGTGTAAGCAAGAAGTTCCTCCACTACCTTAATTTAGGCTGAAGGATTTCCCAATACCAACCTAAAATGCTTACATAATTTGCTATGAAGCTGGGAATACTGAGTGTCTCCCATTCTTCCCTTTCTAAATGGAAGTTTTTGTTGCATTTTATTCTTCCTTCTTCCATTTATATCAGGAGTGGCAAGGGCAGTGGACACAGGTCCAGATAACTTGTCATCCTTGTTCCTGGTCACCAGCCCCTGAAGAGACACATCTGGATCTGATGAACAGTGTTGAGCATCTCTGGAAAATACTAGACTTTGAGATGTATGTAGTGACTGGATGGGATATTGGGCTGCATCTCTTACGGAAGGGAAAGTATGTTCTATGGATGAGAGGAAAAGTGAAGAGATATTTGATGACCAGAAGGGTAGACAGAGCCAGACACTAGCTACTATTAACTAAACCTGTATCCTTCTCTAAGAAACAGAGTGAGATTACATTTCTCAGTCCTCCTTGCAGGTCAATGTGGCCATATAATTAAGTTCTGGCCCATGAAATGTTAGTAGAAGTGATAATGTGCTACATCCATGCCTAGCCCTTAAAATCCCAATCAAATGCAATATCCTCTGGTCTTTCCCCTTCTGCAGCAATCTTCAAAGCCATATTAAAGATGGCACAGTCCCATAATGAAAAAAGTCCCTCAATCACTATTGTAAAGAAAACCATCAGAAGCACCATTTAGGGCTTGGCATAAGTTAGAAATAAACCACTTCCCCTCCCTCTTTTCCACATCCATGAACTCAAACCAGAATTTATTGAAGTCTATAAAGTACACGGTAGTTTCTCTCCCTTTGACTCTCCTTACTTTTTAGGTACTAGAGATTTTTAAATGTGTAAGTTATCTTTATTCAAGGATCTTATATATACCATAGAATAGGATAATAATACATATAAGAGCTATACTGACATAAAATTTTTATTGGAGGAATGGAGGGATCAGTTAATTAAAAGTCTTAAATTCACAAAAGGTTTTTTCATCATTTCTTTATATGACAAAAATATAGCTAACAGCTAATAGTTACAGATAGAATGCCACAGTAGACAAATTCACCTCAATCTAACCTGATTTCTAATCTTTACAAGCTTCCTAAACTTGAGCAAGTCATTTCTCTGCCCTGGGCCTTCATTTCTACAGATAAATAAGGAGTAAGACCAAATAATTTCAGATTAAATGAAATATTAGCCTTCATGGAATATTCTCTCTCATCAAAATGGAAGGAGAGAAAATTTCCCAAGCAGACACCTAGGAAAAGGGACTTTAAAAAGAAAGCTTTCACAGAAGCTTTGCACTATACTCTCCTTTATTTTGAAAGTTTCAGAAAAATTAGTCAACCACAATAAAAACGTATAAGATACTTTCATTCCTATACTCAAAAAATCACCCAGCAATGCAAAGGTATACTTTCAATGATCAATTTTGTTTCTTCACCACTAAAAGAAAAAAAGACCATGATATGATTATATCTATCAGGTTTATCATTGACTAGTTTTAAACTTTCCACATTCACAAAACTAAAGAGAAGAAAAGGGAGAAGAATATTTGCATTCCCTTAGGAAAGGGAATCTCAACAGGCAAAATCTCATTTGCAGAATCAAACAGAACTATTAATATTAAAGAAGCTGAGCCTGAAAATATGACCCAAATATGATCTATTTTCTCCTTCCTCGCAGACTAAGAAATACAAATGACTTATTCAAGAACAGCTGTTTACAGAACAAAAAAAAACACTTTCCATAAACAACTGAATCTTCTATTTATTGCTGTAGGCAACATCATAAGGTATACTGAGAGATTTTAATAAAATCAACGTGACTTAAATTTCAAAAGAGCAAGTAGCGCCACAAATCATACTGCTCTTTCACTCGTAATAACAAAAGAAATCCAGACATTCCTGTGGCTCTGGTGACATAAAGAGAAAAACATTAAAAAGAAAAAAATCTAAATATTTCTAAAACATTCGTTAATTTATGAGCTGTAAGTAAATCCCTTTCTATGATCACAATTCACAGCAGTTCCCAGCAGGCCTTTTTTTTCACAAGTTCCCAACGATATCAGAAATAATTACAGAAATATTCATATAGGTAACATGACATCTCACATACACAGTAAACAACCAACCAAAGGTACCTATGGCACAATTTAGCTCATTAAACTGGAAAGACAACTTTTAAAAATGTTGGGCTTCAAATCATATCCAAAGTCAGGAAAGTATTTAAAAGAAATATAAAAACCTTTTCAAAGGCCCAATATAAATCATCACAATAGATTAGTATTTACTAAATTAGCACAAAGTGAAAAAAATGTATTAGTAAATAATGTGTTCTTCTGTTAAGAAAATAAAACACATTTTTTAAATGATGAGTTCCCATAAAGATGAAGGACTTCGCTAAAATGACAAGAAACAATTTAAACACTTGGCAAAAGAAACTTGTGTTTAACAGAATACTTGCAAAGTCACTGGCCAACCTATCATAAACCCAAGACCTACTTGCTTCATGGCAGTCTCTCCAATTTTGTCTGAATGTTTGCGGATACTCTCCAGAAAGTCTTTGAGATCAGACATAGAAACATCCTTAATTTCTTCTCGAAGCTTGGGGATGTTGTCCACCATCACCTTGCAGAATCGATAGTGGCTGACTTGAGGCAGATAGGTATGCTCTAGATGTTCCAGAGTTTTCAGTGCTGGATAATGCCTATAAAAGGAATTGATCACCTTTAGCTCAAAGTCTTCTTTAGGGTTACAGATATATTCTTCAAGCAAAATTTCTAGCCTGAATTAGCCTTCATTGCAATTAAGACAAATCTAGAATTAAGTTTTAATAAAAATATAAATGAAAAATCTCAAATTATTAACAATTAATACATGCATTAAAAAACTAGTAAATTCTAATCAAAAAAGATTTTTCTCTTTTCTTCTTTTAATTTCATTAAAAGGTAAGTTTTTTTAAAGATTTATTTTGTTTGAGAGAAAGTGAGACAGTGAGTGAGAGAGAGAAGTGGGAGGCCCCAGAGCAGTCTCCACAGTTGTACATCATTACCGTAGTTGTGACATGGTTTCATTACATACAGGTAGATATGGGGCCATGCCAGAAGGAACCAAACTGGGGGACTCAGTTACCAGTTGTGCTGCAGTTCAGCATATGGGTTTGCATGGGCTGGGGACCAGGATTTTATACCTGGACCTCGTGGTTGCAAGACAAGTGCTCAACCTGCTGAGCTATCCCAGCATCCAAGATTTTTTTAAAGTAATGATTATAACACTGTATTGTTGGGTTTATAAAATATATAAACATAATATATATGATAATAATAGTACAAAAGAGGAGAAAAGAAATAGAGCTAAGTTGAAGCAAAACCACTACCATATATTATACAAATATTACATCAGGAATGACCTAAAGTGGACTGTGATAAATTAAGATGCAGATTTTAATGCATAGAACAAATTCTAATAACTAAAAAATTAATCATTAAAAAAGTAACAGAAGAATTTTAAAATATCAAACTACAAAATATTTAGCACAAAAAAGGGATAAAGTAGAAATAAAAACCAAAAGGTCATGAAAAAAACATAGAAAACAAAGAGCAAAATTCAACCATATCAATAATTACAATAGATGCAAATGGACCTATAAGTAGTCCAATCAAAAGGCATACGCTATTAGACAGGATTGAAAAGCATAATCCAACTATATGTTGTCTATAAAAAACACACTTTAGCTTCAAAAATACAAAGAGGTTAAAGTAAAAGATGAAGTATGATATAGCATGCAAAAACTAACCATAAAAGTGATGGAATAACTATATATCAGATAAAGTAGATTTTAAAACAAAAAATATTAATGATGCAGATAAATATTTCATAATAAAAAAGACAATATATACACATGCATGAGCTAAATATCAATAAATATACAGCTCCATTTAGATTTTAAGAAGAATTTCACAGTAGATACTTAATCTCTTCTTGTTCCAATGCACTGAGTATCACAAACTCCAAAGACTAGAGATTGGTTTTATTTATTTTTATTGTTGTTGTTGTTGTTTTCCCTCTTATGCTCCAAAAATCAAAATCTTAGCCAAATACATGGTGGGAAGAAAGGTTTATTTCTCCAAAATTTAGAAATAAAAGTACAAATACAGTTTAATCTGAAATGGTTGCTTTTTATTAAAAATTGACAGACTTAGAAACAGTGTAATTCACATGGTTTAGTGTAAACAGGATGGTGTTTATTCTACAATGAAGTAGAAAAACTATGTGCAATAAAATGCATTTCCTCTAGAGAGAAACTTTAGAATGGATAGAAAGCCAGAAATTAAGCCAAAAAGATAAACACACTTTGGGGTTTAGTTATATTTTGGAACATTGTTTACAGAATGAGAAAAATCTAACAATGTTGCCTGCAGACACAAGGCACATTCACTGATGAGACACATGGCTGCATGCCTAAAACATCTGGTCTGACAAATAACTCCACATTTTTCAAGGCTAATTAGTACAAAACCCAGTGATTCCTGGCCACAAAGAATGTCACCTTACTTCCCCATTGTCTCTTCTCTACCATATTCATGTTCCAATTAGAACAGATCAATAAGATTATTCAAACTTCTGGTGTATTTCAAATATGAGTGACAGGTTAATAAATGATAGCCAATCAAACACCTGTTTAGCAGACATCAAAAGAAAAAAATTCTATTTCCAGCAGCCATGGAAATCTAAAACAAGATTTTGACATTACTTTTTACAAACTCTAACATTATAAAAACTGATTCAAAAGCCAAATTCCTAAGTTGTATTTGTGTGTGCTAGCTCTCCCCATCGTGCGGGTTTCCTCATAGAGATGTGAGCAGAAAGAAGGCAAATTAAATAAAAGCAGAGAATAAAAAGGAAACAGAAAAAGGTGTCTAAATAACCCTGCATACTGGATAAATAAGATCAGAATAATTTAGACATGGTTGAATGCTATTGTAAGAAGAGAAGTGTTGATTCTAGGCAAATTGATTTTTGGTACTTTCTTGCCCCGGTATTTTTTTACCATGGTATGAAACTTACACAATGGTGTTTTTTTTTAATTTTAAAAAGTAATCTTTTAAAGTGGATCAAAACTACTCATAAGAATTTCTTTAATTCAGAGAATGATAACAATATAAAATAAATAATTTAACTACAGGAACTATTAGTGCCTTTGCTAATCAAAAAGCATCAATTAACAAATATTTAATCCCTTCTATGTGCTAAAGATAGAAATATCGTTAGATATATATATCCTTAGGGAACATGAAACTGAGTAGTATATAATCAGTATTTAAAGCTCTAAAAAGAATAAGTAGGCTTCCAGCCATCAAGGAGTAACAAGAAAGAGACATGAACTCTCTCTTTTTAAAAGTAGAATATTGTCTAAACATATAAAACAATTGTTTTCATATAGTGGGCATCAGATAACAAAGAACTGTAATCTCTAAAAAAAACAAAAGGAAAACAAAAAAGGTGAGTTTAATAATTACCTGAGATATCTACCTGAAGGTAAAAATCTAAATCATGGACAGAACCCAGCAGTTTACAGCATTAGAAAAACGTTCAGGAAAGCTGATGCACCTTGATGTTGAGCAGAAGAATTCCCAAAAGAAGGGAGCGCACAGAAAAGAGCTGCAAAAATCTACACAGGGGCTCCCTTGAGTCTTTGCTGAGTACTCGGCCAGACATAGAAAAAGTAAAATTCCACATGGACAGGCAAAGAGAAGAATAAGAAGGGAAGAGAGGGAGGGAAAGACAGACAGACACAAGGGAAATAAATGTAAGATAAGCACTTTCAAAAGCTCAGACAAAGCAGAGAAATATTCAAACTCTGAACAGCCAAAGTAAAGAGTCCTTGGGGATTCCTGAGTTATTCAGTGAAGATGAATACCACTCTAAAATACTCCAGGAATAAAGGTAAGTAGCAAAATTTTAAAATGGGTTTGAACAGATCTGCAAACTAAACTATTATATTTGTCAAAACAAAACCAACACTCTCTAAGAAAAGAATAAAGACTCCCCCAAATATAATGTTCATTAACCAATCAAAAATTATCAGACATAAGAACCAAAACATTGACCTATAAGTAGGAGAAACAAAATAAGTCCACAGAAAGAGATCTAAAATGCCAGAAGTGACTTGAACTAGCAAAAAGTACATGAAAATAGTCAAGCTACATACATGTATTTAAAGACACAAAAGTAGCAAGAGAAATTTAACAGAAAAAAAACACATGAAATTTCTGATTATGAAAAAAAATATTATTTGAAATGAAAATTTCAATGGATGGGATTTAAAAAAGATTAGACAATGCAAAAGAGAGAGATCAGTGCACTTAAATCCAGCAATAAAATCTACACCACATAAAACACAGAGGAGGAAATATAGATCCTCAAGTCAACTTGTTTATAAAAAGCTATCCAACATAGCTGTAATTTAATTCACAGAATGAGGATGGGAAAAGGACAGAAAAAATGTTTGGAAAAATATTACCTGAACAATTTCCAGATTTTATGAAAATTATAAGCCCACAAAACCAAGAAGCTAAACAAATCATTTGTGGAATACATACACATTGCATGCATGCATGGACATGTATTTGCACCAAAGTGCATTAAAATCAAATTGCTGAGAATAAACGACAAAGACAAAAGATTTAAAACAGCTATAGAAATGACACCTTACATACAGAGGGACATTGGTAAGACTGTTAACATACATCTCCTCAGAAACTACATAAGGCAAAACACAAAGAAATGATGTTTTAAGAACTAATGAATCTATAAACCTAGAATTCTATACCCATCAAAAATACTTTTCAAAAATGAAGGTGAACAATGAGATACCATTCTAACACCCACCAAAATGGCCAAAATCAAATAATAACAACAACAACAACAAAAACTACTACTACAGACAATGATGTGCATTAATTGAAATCCTCACATATTGCTGGTAGAAACATAAAAACAGTATGGCACTGGGATGCTGGGTTCGCTCAGTGGTTGAATGCTTATCTTGCAATTGCAAGGTTCAGGATTCGATTCCCCGCCCGGCCGTTCGAACCCATATGCTGAACTGCCATGCAACTGGTAACCACCAGGATGGCTCTGGCAACAAAGGTTCTCACCTCTCACACGGGAAGCCCCAGATCAGTCCCCATCCATGCAGCCCCACATCCACCTGTGTGGAATGAAACCATGTCACAACTAATGATGTACAACTATGGAAACTGCTCTGGGCCTTTCCCCCTTCTTTCTTTCTTTCTTTCTTTCTTTCTTTTCTCTCTCTTTCTCTCTCTCTTTCTCTCTCTCTCTCTCTCTCTCTCTCTCTCTCTCTCTCTCACCTTCTCTCAAACAATAAATCTTTTTAAAAAATAAATAAAACAGTCTGGCACTTCCTCAAATGGTTAAACATAAAGTTACCACATGATCCAGCAATTCCATTCCTAGGTATTTAACCAAGACAAATAAAAATATATCTCAAGACAACGCCTTGTAAACAAAAATTCATAGCAGCATTATTCATAAAAGCCAAAAAGTAAAAACAACCCAATGTTCATCAAATGGAGAATGGTTAAATAATATATGATATATCCCTATAAAGGAATATTATTCAGCAATAAAAAGAAATTAAGGACTGGTATGTATGGGTAAACCATGAAAACATTATGTTAAATGAAAGAAGCCAATCACAAAGAATCACGTATTGTATAATTCCATTTACATGAAACTCCAGAATAGGCAAACCTATAGAGACAGAAAGTAAGTTAGTGTTTCCCAATAACTGGTAAGGACAGGTAGGAACCAGGAGAGGATTTGGGTAATGATGGCTAAGAAGTTTAAGAATTTCTTCTGGGAAAAATAAAATCATTCTAAAATTAATAGTGGTAATGGTTACACAATGCTGTGAATACACTAAAAGCCACTGAATCCTACATTTTAAATGGATGGACAGAACAGTATGTGAATTACAGCTCAATAAAGCTATTAAAAATATTTTACATGAGAAAATTTTAAAAGAGAGAATGTAAATTTTAAGCAAAAAGAAAGCAGCAGTGGCTATAATTAAAACCAGACAACACATATTTCAGAAAAATTAGTATTACTAGGGATAAAAAAGAACCTTTCATAATAAATGGGTTGTTTTATCAAGAAGATATAACAATGCTAAATATGTACACACCCAATAAGAGAACTTCAAAATATACATAGCAAGAGCACAAAGAACAGAAATAGGACATATCCAAATTCACAATATAATAGGCAATTTCAACACTCTGTTAAAAATTGACAAACAAATGCAAAACTATTAGGATATAGAAAACCTGAGCACTATCAACCAAGTGTACCTAAATGACAGTTAAAGAATGCTCCGATCAACAATAAAACACACATTACTCTGAAATGTACACAGAATTTTCACCAAAATAGACTAGATGCTGGGCCATCCAATAAGTATCAGCAAATATAAAATGTTGAATCATATATTTTACATTTACACAATGAACTAAAATTACAAATAAATTTGAAATATCTGAGAAATCTCCTAATATTAGGAAATGAATCAATTTACTTCTAAATAATCAGTTAATTAAATTTTTCAAACCACAAAAGAAATTAGAAAATATTTGAAAAAACATCATCATAAAATATGTAAGATTCAGTTAAAGTACTGCTTAGAGAGAAATGTACAGCTTTAAATGGCTAGTATAGAAAGAAGCAAAAATCAAATCTTTTCTACCTTACAAAGCTAGAAAAAGCATAACTTAAGCCCCAAGCAGGCAGGAGAAAGGAAATACTAGAGGTAAAAGCAGAGATCAATAAAATAGACAACAGAAAAACAACAAAACCTAAAGATGCCTTTTTAAAAAAATTAATAAAATTGATAAATCTCTAGCTAGAATAATCAAAAACAGACCAGAGACAGAGAACAAACAGGTATTAAACTTAAGGTGATCACTTCATAAGATATATAAATGTCTAATCACTATACTGTACACCTGAAACTATTATAATAGTACTAATTTATATATGGTATAAACTGTAATTAAAAAATAAAATTTAAAAAAGAGAGATGAAAAAAGGAAAGAGAAAATGAAGATATAAATTATCAACATAAGCAATGGAAGAGAAAGTATAACTATAGATCCTATATTTGTTAAAAGAAAAGGGAAAATCATGAACAATTTTTACTAATAAATAAAATATCTTGGATGACATAAAAAAGGTATTTAAAAAATACAAATACACAAAATTTACTCAGAAAACAAAAATGCAAGCCCTTTATTTATAAGTTAAATTGGCACTTGAAAACCTTCTCAACAAAATCAAATCTCCCGGTCCAAGTGACTTCACTGGTGGGTGGATTCTACCCAATATTTAAGAAAGACAATGCAAACACTATTAAAATTCCTCCAGAAAATCAAAGAGGGAATACTTTCCAACTCATTCTATAAGGCTAGCCATAATCTGATACCAAAATCACACAAAGATCTTATTAAAAAACAGAAAACTATAAATATTCCTCCTGAACACAGATGGAAAAATTCTCAACAAAATTTTAGCAAATAAAATACCACATCATAAACCATAATCAAGTGGGAATTTATTCCACAAATGCAAGTTTGTTTTAACATTCAATGATTAATCAATATAAATCATCATATAAATAAACTAAAAAAGAAAAAATATATAATCATCTCAACTGACAAACAAAAAGCATTTGACAAAAGCAATTTTCATTCCTAACAGACACTTTCAACAACCAAAAATAGAAGGGAACTTTCTCAATCTCATAAATGGCATGTGCAAAAACACTATATCCAACATCTTACTTCACGGTGAAATGCTTTCCCTCTAAGATCAGGAACAGGGCAGAGATACCCACTCACACTACTTCTACTCAACACTGTCCTGGAGGTATGAGCCAGTTCAATAAGACAAGAAAAACAAACCAAAAGGAAACCATCCCAACTGAAAAGTAAGAATTACCACTGTCTTTATTTACAAAAAAGTTGATCATCTACATAGAAAATCCAATGGAATAAACAAAAAAATTAATGAATGACTTTAGTAGGGTTATAAGACAAATACACAAAAAACAATATACTAGTAATTAATTAGTGACTAGAAATTGAAATTTAAAAATCAATACCATTTAAAATAAACAAGCAGAAAATATGCAATATTTAGGGATAAATATGATGAAAGATATATATGTAAGACTTATTTTGTTGACTGAAAATTACAAACATTGCTGAAAAAAATTAAAGAAGACCTAAAATGAGTACATCCATATTGGTTTGCTGGGAGGAAGATAGACCAGCATGAAGCACCTAGCAAGAGTGACTTGAGTGATGTAAAGAGAAAACCTATTTTAAAAAGCAGCCTAGTATGGTGTTTAAGAGCCAAGTAAGAATGAGGAGGAGGAGAAGCCGGGATGGTTCAGTGGGTTAAGCGCTCACTTTGCAGCGCTGGGGACCAGGGATCGAATCCCGGCCCCGGCCCGTGCGGAACCATATGCTGAACTGGGAGCTCCCCCAGTTCAGTTCTCTCTCTGTCTCTGTCTCTGTATCTATCTATCTATCTATCTCTCTCTCTCTCTCTCTCTCTCTCTCTGTCAAAAAACAATAAAAATAAATTAATTAATTAAAAAAAAAAAAAAAAAAGAATGAGGAGGGCATTCAGGCATGAGAAAAGTATACCACAGGGTATTAAAGCCCAAGGGGAGTAAGGAGGATACCACATAGAAAGGTGACTCCGTATGTGGTATTGGCACTCTAGCAAGGTAAAAAGTTGCAGTGACAGCAATAACAAGGTGATTTGTTTCACAAGGGAAATTGATCAAATAAATGAATATACTCAGAAAAATAAAAGCCAAGTTACTCAATAGTAATGAGCACACCAAGCACACACATTTTTGGCTTCTAAGTAATATTCTCTGCCAAAAAAACTGATCAGCATCAGTGATAGGAAAAATCAAATTTTCTGTGCAACCAAATAGATTGTAATGAAAACACAATACCACTTTTGTACTATTTCATCCAAAAAAATATAATGTGAATCTAATCATGAGGAAATGTCAAACAAACCCAAATTGAGGGGCATTCTACTATACATAATTGGCCTATAATCTTGAAAAGTAACAAAATCATGAAAATCAAATAAAGCTAGAGGATAGTTCCAGACTGAAGACTAAAGAAACATGAGCACTAAATGCCGCACATGACTTAAAATAAATTCTTTTGCTAGAAAGAACATGATTGAGACAATTGGCAAAATGTGACTTGGGCATAAGGATTAAATGCTACTAATCTACCAATTTCTGTTCTCTGTTGCATTGTATGTGCATAGGAAAATGTCTTTATTTGTAGGAAATAACACTAAAGTATTTGGAGATGATGGGGCATCATATTAGCAATTTTCTACTGGTTCGAGAAAAAGACAAAAGTTATTAGTACTGAACTTGAGGATGTTTAAACTTTAAAATGTTGTGCTTGCTTCAGCAGCACATATACTAAAATTTTAAAAAATTTAAAGACCAAAAAATAAATTAGACTACAAAAAAAATTTACAGCTACTATGCAACAAAAAATACTAACTGTACAAAGTTAACAGATAAGCCATGCATTGAAGGAAATATTTGCAGGATAGAACAGGAAAAGGTATCCAGAGTATATAATGAATTCTTGCTAAGTAAAATAAGTCAGGCAGAGAAAGACAAATACCATAATCTCACTTATATGTGAAATACAAAGAACAAAATAAACAAACAAAACAGAAATAGACTCATAGATACAGAGAACAAACTGATGACTGCCAGATGGGAAAGAGACTTGGGGAATGGGTATAAAAAGTGAAGGGATTAAGTACAAATTGGTACCGTAGTTACAAAATAATCATGGGGATGTAAAGTACAGCATAGGGAATATAGTCAATAATATTGTAATAACTATATATAGTGCCCGATGGGTACTAAGACTAATAGGAGAGCATCACTTCCTAAATTATAAAAATATTTAGCTATTATGCTATACACCTGAAACTATATAGAGTACTGAATTAAAAAAATATGTGTGTGTGTGTGTGTGTGTGCGTGCATATAGAAGTCCTAGAAATGAAAGAAACATATAGACAACCTAAGAGAAAAATGGGCAAAATATATACCGTATTTTCCGGCATATAAGACAACTTTTGAAACAAAAAAAAGTCAACCAAAAATCGGGGGTCATCTTATACGCCGAGTATATCCCGAAAAACGTCTCGATATGCCGCTAAACGAATTTTCCAACTCGATCCCGAAAATCGTCTGGATAAGCCGCTAAACGAATTTTCCAACTCGATCCCACACCAATCACTGCAAGGCTGCTCGGACCGCCTCTCTACCGTATTTTCGTATAAGACGACTTTTGAAACGAAAAAAAGTCAACCGAAAATCGGGGGTCGTCTTATACACCTGGTCATCTTATACGCTGGAAAATACAGTAAAAGAAAATCCAAATGTCGAAAAACCAATCATACTAGTATTCAAAGAAATAAAAAACTGAAATCAGGGGGCTCAGTGAGTTAGGCGCTCACTTTGCAGCCCCAGGGACCAAGGATCGAATCTCGGCCCCGGCCCGTGTGGACCCATATGCTGAACTGGGGAGTGCCCCCAGTTCACTGGGGCGAGACCCTGGCCCAATTCCTGCCCTATGCAGCCCCACCCACCTGTGGAATGAAACTATGTGGAAAAACAAATGATGTGCAACTATGGAGACTGTTCTGGGCCCTCCCCCTTCTCTCTGTCTCTGACTGTATCTCTCTCTCTCTCTCTCTCTGTCAAAAACAATAAATAAATCTTAAAAAAAAACTGAAATCAGGGTAAAGTTGGCCTCATAAAATGAGCATTATCCTGATTCCAAAACTTGACAAAGACATTACCAAAAAAGGAAATTGAACATTTTCTCATATGTCTATCGGTTACTTATATGTCTTTGTGGGTGAAGTGTCTTTTTAGGTCTTCTGCCCATTTTTTAATTGGATTGCTTGTTTTTTCTGTTGTTGAGTTGTACAAGTTCTTTGTATATTTTAGAAATTAGCCCCTTATCAGAAGCTTTGTTTGCAAATATTTTTTCCCAATTTGTTGGTTGCTTCTTTGCTTTGTTGATGGTTTCCTTTGCTGTGCAGAAGATTTTTAGTTTGATAAAGTCTCATTCATTTATTTTTGCTTCTACTTCCCTTGCCTTTGTAGTCGGGTTCATGAAGTCCTTCCTGAACCCAAGGTCTATAAGTTTAGTATCAATGTTTTCTTCTATACAATTTATCATTTCAGGTCTTATTTGGAGGTCTTTAATCCATTTTGAATAAATTTTGGTATATGGTGACATATCACAGTTCAGAGTTATTCTTCTGCATGTGGTTTTCCAATTTTCCCAGCACCATTTGCAGAAGACGCCTTCTGGCCTCCTCACTAGCTCAACTTCACTAGCTATTAGGGAAATGCAAATCAAAACCACAATGAGATACTGCCTCACACCTACTAGAATGGCTATAATCAACAAGACAAGGAACAACAAGTGCTGGAGAGGCTATGGAGAAAAAGGAACCCTCATAAACTGCTAGTGAGAATACAAATTAGTACAACTGCTTTGGAGGACAATATGAAGATTCCTCAGAAAACTGGGAACGGAGTTACCCTATGACCCAGCAATTTCACTTCTGGTTATTTCTTCAAAGAACTCTAAAACCCTAATTTGAAAAGATATAGGCAACCCTATGTTCACTGCAACATTATTTACAACAGCCAAGACATGGAAGCAACCTAAGTGTCCATCAATAGATGACTGGATAAAGAAGAACTGGTACATACGTATAATGGTGTATTACTCAACCATAGAAGAGAATAAAACCTTGCTATCTGCAAAAACATGAATGACCTAGAGGGTAAGTGAAATAAATCAGACAGAAAAAGACCAATACCATATGATTTCACTTACATGTGGAATCTAAAAAGCAAAATAAATAAACAAAACAGAAACAAACTCATAGATACAGAGAACTGGTTGATGGTTGACAGATGGGAGGGAGATTGGAGAGCTGGGTGGAAAAGGTGAAGGGATTGAAGAGATTAAGAAGTACAAATTGGCAGTCACAAAATAGTCATGAGGATGTAAAGTACAGCATAGGGAATATAGTTGTAATATTGTAATAGTTGTAATATTGTAATAGCTATGTATGGTGCCAGGTGGTATCAGACTTTCCAGGAGATCCCTTAATAAGTTATATAATGTGTAACCACTATGCTGTACACCTGAAGCTAACATAATATTGAATGTCAACTGTAATTAAAAAATAAAGCTTAAGAAAATAAAAAGAAAAATCAAACAATGGTCTATCATTTCACAATCATCAGACTTACAAAACTAAGAAGTTTGACAAAAGATTCAGATGATGCTTCTAAGAACTGGAATAACAGGACCTCCCATAAAATGCTGGTCGGAATCTAAATTGGTAAATCACTCTGGATATGTAGTTAAGATCAAAGATATTCATACTCTTTCTTTCTTTGATCCAACAGATCTCCTAGTTATAAACCCTAGACGAGCAGAATGTGCATTACCTGAAAGCTTGATAAAAATTCAGAATCTCAGGAATGACCCCAGACCTACTGAATCAGAATCTACATTTAAAAAATCCCCATGTTATTTGTAAACACAGCAGCATTTCAAAAGCATTGTTCTCAAGAAACCTTTAATGTGTGCCCCAAGAGGCATGACCAAGGATATCTATTACACCACTGTCTGCATAGCAAACAATTAGAAACATACCAAATGACCCCACCATCTTAGTCAAGACAGTTATCCTGTGGCAACAACAATCCCCAAAATCTCGGTAGCTTAAAACAAAGATTTATAACTTTCTCATGTCATACAGCCTTAACAGGTAGGCAGGGAAGCTCTGCTCATTACTGTTGTCCAACCACCATCTTAGAAGTTACCATTTGTAATGACTAAGGGAAAACAGAACTTGGAGAGGGACTTGCACTGGAAATTAACTGCTAAGCCCAAAAATAACACTCATTACTTCTCCTATCTGATCAGCCAGGAATTGTCACATAGCCCAAGGGAGCCCAGAAAATATAATAATACCACTATGTGTCAAAAACAGATTCAGTTAGAAATACTGGTGAACAGCACTTTTGACAACCATTTGAACTGTAGAAGGAAAAGTGAATTATTTATATAATGGACTATACTATAGAGCAATTGAAGTAAGGGCACTAGCTCTATATGCATAAAGAAAATAAGTCCTCTACTATAATAGTATGTAAGCCCCATAAAAGCAGATACTTTTGTTTGTTTTGGAGTTGTATCCCCATCACCAAGAGCTAAGTCTAGCATACATTAGGTACTTAATTCATTTTTGTTAAATAAATGAATAAATGAATCTCAAAAAAATAAAAACTGAGAACCACTCATTTACATGTTTTAAAAATAGAAAATAACATAACATGATTTGTAGATATTAAAAATATGGACCAAAAGGATACTCATCAAATTTATGATACCGGTTGCCTCAAGGAAGTAGGGATATAAATGGGACCAAGGAAGGGGACTTAAGTTTTATCTGTACCGGTAGTTTTTAAAAATTGTATCTTTACCTCTCTCTATCCCTATATATCTATATATGCTATATCAATATATGCTATATAGATATATAGATATAGATATAAATATAGATAGATATAGATATACACACATATATATACATATATATATTTACATATATATGAATCAAAACAAGAAAACTGTTTTGATTAATATCTTACTTCAGAGAATTCGTCACACAAGTTTTTGTTTTCTTTTTAAAGATTTATTTTATTGTTTGAGAGAAGGAGGGAGGAAAAGAGGGGGAGAGAGAGGGAAGGGGAAGGGCCCAGAGCAGTCTCCATAGTTGTACATCATTAGTTGTGACATGGTTTCATTCCACACAGGTGGATGCGGGGCCGCATGGGGAGGGAAACAAACTGGGAGCCTTCCGCATGAGAGGCAAGGACCTTCACTGGCAAGCCATCCTGGCAGTTACGTTACACCACAGTTCAGCACATGGGTTTGTACAAGCTGGGGCTGGGAACTGAACTCTGGACCTTGCAACTGCAAGGCAAGCACTCAACCACTGGGCTATCCAGGCATCCTCCACACAAGCTTTCTTATTTTCTGTAATTTTAGAATTTTATAAAAAGGTTGTCAAGAAAACCATACTACTTTCATATCTCGTTGAACATAACTTCTCATATTGTTTACCTATGTTCTTTTATGTATATAAATTTGTGTACATGTCTTACTGGAGAGAAGGGAGTCTGGGAAACAATCCTAAGAAATTCAAAATATTTTGATGCCTTATGCCTTAGTTTTAAATTTTTTGAGAATATAGAATTTTTATTCATAATATATCTAATCTTATTTCAATATTAAATACATTTACATTCCATACTCTTTCTCTCATAATCTAGGTAAAAATAAACATTCCAGGAAGATGTGTCCTATTTATCCTGTAGCTTCAATTACCCCCATCATACTGCAGAGTAGCCCAGGACAGAGAGGATGGAGACATTTACTCTAGTTTGGGAAGAAGAGCCAAAGAGTCACCATAGAGTTTACTCTGGAATAAACAAAAGAAAACAATAAATACGAAAGAAATCCTCCTAATTTAACCTTGACCTTGCCCCTTGTGATGGTTAATTTTACATGTCAACTTGACTAGGTCACAGTACCCAGATACTTGGTCAAATAATATTCCAGATATTTCTGGGAAGGTATTTTTTCTTTTTTTTTTTTGGATGAGATTATTAACACTTAAATCAACAGACTCTGAGGAAAGAAGATTACTCTGAATAATGCAGGCGGGCTTCATTCAATCAGTTGAACTCTTCAATAGAAAAAATACTGACCTTCCCCAAAGAAGAAGAAATTCTACCAGCAGACTACCTTCAAACTCAGGTTTTAATATTTACTCTTCCCTGACACTCTAGTTCCAGCCTCTATAATCAAGGGAACCAATTCCTTAAAGTAAATCAATCAATCTCTCTCTGTGTCTATACATACTTGTATACAAACAAACACACACACACATACACCCTACTGGTTCTGTTCCAATGGAGAACTCTGACTAAAACAGGTATATGATTTTTCCCTAAAAGAATGGGTCTTCTAAAACTCCAACTATGAGTAGTGTGTGTGATTAAACATAATACATGGCAAAATACATCAGAATACTATTAGTATATATAAATAAGTCTCAGGATAAATCAATAGACATACACAAGGCTAAAAGGTGTTATATGAACTTATTTTTTGAAAGATTAGGCTACATATAAACCTTAAAATATTCTAAATAACAAACTTTAGATAATAAAATGTATTCAAAAAAAAATCTTACCTTTTAGTTTTCATCTGGTCCCTCAGTTTACTATACATCTCCAGGACTTGAAAGAGAAGAGAAAAAAAGAACAGGCATTATTTAGTGAAAGTGAAAGACTAATTAAAGCTAAAGAAATTACATCAAGACTCCTACTCCATCTCCAGTTCCTCACCTGGAAGACACAGCATTAACTTATCAACCGTGGCAGAAATATTTCTCTGTTGTAGTCGACATTGCTTCAGTTCTTCCATTGCTATTACCAGCTTGGCAAGAGGGGAAAAAAATGTATTATGCCAATAGTTGTAAACAAAAACCTTTCAGTCACATTTTTCAACCCTGTGTTCAATTTATCAGAAAATACCAGAAGTTTCATAGCAAGACCTGCCAAGCAGACTAAGGAACTGTCTTTCTCAACAAGTAAAACATTTCTATATGATTTCCTACTTTCTCCCCAAGACACATACCAAACGAGGAAAGGCTAGGTAAAATGAAATCCCAAAATTCAGAGGCTATCCAGAAGAAAACAAAAAAATTTGCAGATTTTCACCAGACCCTATTCAGTCTCTTCATGATTTATGATTTCATCATTCTTTTGAGAAGATCCCATATTTCTCCCGTCAGTACCAGAGTCCTAGAGGAAAAGACTCCTTCCTATACAGCTTCAAATGAGTCTTGAAAATAATCAACTATATCTCAGTTTCAAAAAACCACACACTTAAAAGTTGTGGCTTTTCCAAGAGTTTCAGTGTAGTGAAGGGTAACTCACTTTTCTTCTCATAGCTGTTTTAAAGGCTTCTACCTGAAGTCATACCACAGTATAAACAGAAGAAACTATACTCTCTGCAAAATTTAAAATATGTGAGACAAACTTTTAAAATGCAATAATCTACCTAATAAGTTCTTACAGTATTCAACCCATCCCCATGTATAGAAATGTTTTCTGTCTAGATACCAAGTAAAAAAGAACAAAAGAGCAAGTAACAGATAAAACAACCAAGAGCTACTCTCGAGGACTATTGTAATTAAACAATAAGCATTAGGCAATAAGGAAGGTACATGGTACAGAGAACATAAATGGACTACATACAAATCAGAAAACTTAAAGAGTTTTCAGCCTTGCCAATTACTATACAAATTTTAGCAAACTATATGCTTTAGTTCACTCATCAATAAAATAGTCATAATACCTGTCGTAACTTTCTCATAGGTCTGCCATGAGAATCAAGTGAGAAAATGCATGTAAGATAATACATTTCTTTTAACAAATAGTTATGGAACACCCACTTTGTGCCAGTAACTATTAGACAAGTACAGGGGATAAAGCAATAAATAAAGCAAACAAACATTTCTGACCTCATGGAGCTTAATTTCTAATGGAAGGAGGCAGATAAAATACACACATAAAAATATAATTATCAGAGCAGGACAGTTGCAACTGAAATAAATAAAGCAGGGAAAGTAAAAAGAATACAGGGGGTTGAGAGTAAAACCGCAATTTCAAATACAGTGGTTAGAAAAGGACTCTTTAAGAAACTAATAAAACAGAAAGGTCTGAAGTAGGTACGTGTAAATATTGAGAAAAGAGGATTCCAAGCAGAGGGAAAAACACTGGCCATATTATGACCACTCAAGTGATTTAAAACACAGCTCAAGAAGGCCACATCCTGTCTCACTAAGCTTTCAAGTGGCTATATTCATTTAATTCAGATAAAATTAGGAGAAGCAACAATAACGTTCAAGTTCCTGCAATATACTGCTTATGGTCTTACAAGCCACTAAGTCAAAAAGACAGTCATCAAAAGAGAATGACAGAAAACCAATTTTTTCAAAAGGTAAACTGGCCTTACTTCCTTCCCCTCGTGTTGCAGTTTTCTATTAGTATCCGTCACTTGATTCTGTGGAGAGAAGACAATTTAAACTCATAAAAAAATATTTAGACAACAGTTGGATAAAATCAAAACTTACAATGGAAAGATTAAGGATAGGTATTCAGATAACTAATTTTGGTATTCCACCATATTTTGGTTTAGTGGCATCCTCTTGTGTTTAAATTGTATCAACTTTTCTACTAAATGTTGCATGGCCTTTTCAACAATGGCAAGAAAAATCTACTAAGAGATAGGGTCAGTTTGTAATATTCCAAATTAAGATATTATTAACAACTAAAGCTCGTACTTAAATTCTGAAAAGAAAATTTAAATAGAAAAATAACTCATAAAAAAAGCTTACTATCTCTAGTAAGTGTAAAAAAAAAAAAATTATCACAGATAGTCCTCACTTCATCAATGCACTCTTGGAAAACTTGAGTATAAATCGAACTTTTTAACTCAGATCAAATTTTCCCCATTTTTTATCCTAATATTAGAAAATGTTTGCTGGGGATGCCTGGATGGTTCCGTGGGTTGAGTGCTCACCTTGCACCCCCAGGGTCAATGAATCATAGCCCGGCCCCGGCCCATGAAGACCCATATGCTGACCTGGGGTGTGCCTCCAGTTCAGTTCCATGGGAGCAAGTTTCCCATGTGGGAGGCCCCTGGCCTGGTTCCTGGCCTGAGCAGCCCCGTACCCACCTGTGGAGTGAAACTATATCGAAAACTAATGACGTACAACTATGGAGACTGCTCTGGGCCCTCCCCCTTCTCTCTGTCACTCTCTGTCTCTCTGTCTCTCTTTCTCTGTCAAAAACAATAAAGACATTCCCTTAAACCAGTATTTCCTATTATGTCCTTTAGAACAGGGATCCCCAACCCCCTGGCCACAGACTAGCACTGGTCCATGGCCTGTTAAGAACTAGGCTGCACAGCAGGAGGTGAGCAGTGGATGAGTGAAGCTTCATCTGTATTTACAGCTGCTCCTCATCACTCACAGTACAGCCTGAGCTCCACCTCCTGTCAGATCAGCGGCTGCATTAAATTAGCTGCAGAATTATTTCATTATATAGTCTAATGTAATATTAGTAGAAATAAAGTACATAATAAATGTAATGCACTCAAATCCTCATGAAACCATCCATCCCCACCCTCATCCATGGAGAAACTGTCTTCCACAAAACCTGTCCCTGGTGCCAAAAAGGTTCAGGACCACTGACTTAGAACACCAAGAATTGTTAGTTAATAGGTTCTCTGACATGAATACAGAGACGCAAATGTGTGTATGCGCACATGCACACACACACACAACATATATGGAAATACCACTGAGCAGGATATTTGGGATTTCCTGAAGCCTTTAATATTCTGCAATATATGCACTAAATACTCAAGAAGGGAATATCGCACAGTGTGTTTTCCAAACTTATTTAACATAATACCTTCTTATTGAGGATAAAGCACATCAAGTAACTAGTTTTTCAGAAACACACTCTTTTATTGAGGATACATCATATCAAGAAACTAGGTTTTCGGGGACACCAAGATGGCTCAGTGGGTTGAACGCTTGTCTTCCAGCCCCAGGGTATAAGGATCAAATCCCAGCCCTGGCTCATGTAGACCCATATGCTGAACTGGGGTATGCCCCCAGTTCAGTTCTTGCTGGGGAAAGTTTCCCATGTGGGAGGCCCCTGGCCCGGTTCCAGCCCTGCACAACCACAACCACCTGTGGATTGAAACTACATAGAAAACCAATGATGTGAAACTATGGTGACTGCTCTGGGCCCTTCCCCCTTTTCTCTGTCTCTCTTTCTGTCAAAAACAATAAAATTAATCTTTAAAAAAACAATGTTTGCCCTTACTACATGTAATACACTTTATTTTCTGTTCCATTCTCTTTCATTTCAATATTAGTTAAAAACATTGATCAGGGCCCACTAAATTGATTTTATGCAAACCAAGGCACTAAAACAAATCCATAGGAGCCTAACAATGCTTCTGATAACATAATTACCATTTCAATACTACTTTTTAACATAACAGTAAGAAATTATATTGCCCCTCTAGGATTCTACTTCTTTTGATTCAGAGATTATATCTATATAGACATACAGATATTTATAGATAGATGGCAGATAGATGATACAGACAGATTAATAGAAGCTACAGATGATAGATGATTGATATGATTATTAATAGAAGATATAGATGATAGACATGATAGATGACATGACAGATATTTATTTTATTTTATTATTTTTTACAGAGACAGAGAAAGACAGAGATAGACAGAAACAGAGACAGAGAGAAGGAGACTGCCCAGAGCAGTCTCCAAAGTTGGATGGCATCAGTTTTTTACATGGTTTCATTCTACACAGGTGGGTGGGGGCTACACAGGGTAGGAACTGGGCTAGGGGCCTCCTGCATGGGAGGCTCGCCCCTTCAAGCCACAGGTTGCATTGGGGGGGGGGGGGAGTGGCGAGAACCAAACTGGGGGCCTCCCACATGGGAAGCACACCCCAGTTCAGCACATGGATTCGCATGGGCCGAGGCCAGGACTCAATCCTTGGTCCCCAGGGCTGCAAAGCAAGTGCTTAACCTACTGAGCCATCCCGGTTTCCCTGACAGATGATTGGCTAGATGGCTAGATGATGGCTAGATAAATGATAGACAGATGAAAGGATGAAAGGATGGATGGATGGATGGATGGATGGATGGATGGATGGATGGATGGATAATTGATCAATATAGAGATACACAGAAAAACAGATAGATATAGATATAGATAGATGCTGTAAATCAGGCATGTCCAACTTGTGACCCAGGATGGCTTTGAATATGGCCCAACACAAATTCTTAAAACAATGAGATTTTTTTTTTGACCTTTGTTTTAGCTCATCAGCTATCATTAGTGATAGTGTATTTTACATGTAGCCCAAAACAATTCTTCCAATGTGGCCCCAGGAAGCCAAAAGGTTGGACACTGCTGCTGTAAATCAAAAGAAAGAGTGGACATCCTAGAGGATGTAGTTCTTTTCATTGTTATGTTAAAATAATATTGACAGAAGTTAATGCTTAACCTTTTCCATTTTCTAAACTCTTTTCTAGAGTTCAAGAATCTCTAAATGGCATAGGCTTTTAACCCAGGTTGAATGGATCCCCCTAAAGCAGAGCCTCTCAGGTGTGCTGCTAAATTTGAAGCCCCTCAGTTCTCAGAGTAAGTCAGTGAAGCCTGATGTAGCCAAAAAACCTTAACTGGCAGTCCCCAGTTCTTGCTTTCCCTCAGGGGCATCCTGATTAATTTGAAGAAAGGTAAAACTTGAAACAATTTGAAGGAAGGAAGAGAATATGAGTACCAACCAGCAAGTGATATCAGGAACTGGTGAACATTATGAGCAATAGTCAGTGCTACCAGTCAACAAGGTAGGTACTCTATCACATGACTACTTCAGTAACCAGAGACAGAGAGCAACCTAGTGCCCATCTTGGACAAGGTGCACATAAAGCAAAGGGAGAAGTTTGGAATACAGGTGTCCAGGGGGTACAGAAAAGACAAGCCCAAGGTGAGGACGGGAAGATGGGATGGCTGCATAAGGACCAGCAGCACACACAGCTCTTGGCAGGAGCCCTATATCTTTTTTTTCATACATTTCAAATACTTTTGTCTATTCGAGTCTGTTCAGTCCCCAAAATTCAGCACAGCTTATCTTAAACAGGGTCAAATTATGAATACTTTTTAATCTACTTTATTAATTAAGCGTGCATTTCTAATATTTCGTCCTGTCAGATATCGTTCTACACTATACTATATTCTTCTTTTAAATGAATATACCATGATTTATTTTGCTAATCCTCTACTCAATGACTTTTAGGGACATTTTAAATTTCTACCTATTAAAAAAAATCATATGAACATCCTTATAATGCATCTATATAGCTTTAGAATAAATCTTAAAACTACATGGAGTTTTAAGTATTGATAAATAAAGTTGCTCTTCTCAAAGGCTGTAATGATCTACACTCCCACCAGGCATACTTCCTCATAAATTGGCATTATTGCCATTCTTAAGTATTATTTTTTCATCTTTGTCATTTTAATAGTTAACACATTACTATCCAAATTTGCACTCCTTTAATTATTTTTAAATTGTAGTGTTCCCTTGTATTCCTTATGTACATTAAGGTGTAGATCTCTGTTTTTTATTAGCTCATGTTTTCCTATTAATTTATAAAGATTTTTTATATGTTAAGGATATCAGTTACTTGTATATATTTGCAAACATTTATTTGTTATTTACCTTTTAATTTTTAACTTAAATATAGCAAAGGTTCTTTCATTTTAATGTTCATTGAACATTTTGAACATTTTAATGTTCAAAAATGTCCATTTTTTCTTTCTGGCTTACAAATTGTGATTAGAAATGTATTCCTCACTCTCAAAATTATATAAACATTCATCTAGTCTACTAGTTACTTCACAGTTTTATTTCTACATTTAACTCTTTAGTTTGTCTAAAATTTGTTGTGGTATGCTGAATGAGAAAGGGATCTAACTTAATTCCAATTAAATTAGGTAAGCATAAAAGGATATTAATAACAAATCAGAAGAGATGCTATTTTTGCAGGGAAGGGCGGAGGAAGTAACTCAGAAGGGTACAAAAAGAGGGCTTTAAATGTGTTGGCAATATTATATTTCTTAAGAAGGTCAGAGAGTTGTTCTATAGGTCCATAAACTCTTATTTGAAAATTAGGAACCCACTGTGTTCTGGACTTTAGATTTTTGAAGATTGCATAAAGATAATATGGTACATATCGTACGAGTATATTATATTCATATAACCAAGGGTGCTAGGACACTATACCATAATCAAACACATTAACATTTCTATAGCAAAATACAAAAATTTACATTAAATAAATTAAGAAGTTTGTTTTGTTTTTTGTTAAATTTACTGGAGTGACACTAGTTAGTAAAAATTACATAGGTTCCAGGTGTACAATTCTACATTACATCATCTATGTGTTGCATTGTGTGCTTACCACCCAGAGTCAGTTCTCTTTCCATCACCATATATTTGGTTTCCCCTTCCACCTCTCCTACCCCAATCCCCTCTTACACAAAACTATTGACTGTCCATGAGATTTTGTTTCTTTGTTGCTTTCAGTTTTATATTCTACATATTAAGAAGTTTGATAGCTTCATGCCTGTTCAGGTCAGATTCTGCAGTCAAATTACCTTTTAAAGCACTGTACCTTTAAAATATAATTTAATATCTAATATCCCACTTCTCCCTCTATAAAATTATTTTTATGTTTTTCTTACCAATGTATTCTTTTATACGAATTTTACACTCACTGTCAAGTTCACCCCCTGCCCCAGGAAAATTCTTTTGGAGTTTTAATTCAAATTCTAAGAAGACCGAAATAAAAACAAAGAAAGAAAGAAAAATTAAAGAGAGAAAAATAAATAAATTAGAAGTCTAAGGACTGGAAAGAAGGAAATAAAACTGTTATTATTTGCAGATCACACAAGTGTTTATATAGAAAACGAAAAAATACATCTACATACAAATTATTAGAAATAAGAAAAAGAGTTTAATAAAGTGGTTAGATTTAAGATCAATAAGTAAAGCCAGTTATCCAAGGTAAGTTAATTTGCTATGCCAAGGACCAGACTAACATGGCTACCTTCCTTCCTGAACCTGACTCTGTCATATCAAGAAAGAACCTTCAAGCTTTGGTATAATACACTCCATAACTATCACCGATCTTTTTCCTTTTGCTTAGACTGCCATTCTGCAATGACTTCTACAGGCATGCCCTGCAATACTGTACTCCTTCCTACAGTGATGGCTTTTATCTAGCAAAGGAGTAGATGGATGACATGAAGAGCCAACTCAGTTTCTGTCTCAAAGAAACTATTACTGATTCTATTTCTGGTTCTCATCCACATGTAGTTATCCCAAATAAATTTTACTTAAAAGAGTAATCTTTTTATCTAAAAGCCATAATCCCAATTATCTATGTTGAAGTACAGATTCCTTTCTTACTATACACAAATCTTTACAAGTATGTAACCTGAAATGTTTTCTCTATTCCTTTAGTGCTAACCAAAACCCAAACACAGGACAGAAAAACAAGTCTCTCTTAGAGTATCCTTACTTTGAGTTTCTGGGCTTCTCCTCTCACTTTCAGCAGTTCAGTTATAGAGTCCACAAAGCCCTGGTAATGAAAGTTGCACATTTTCTCAATTTCTCGGTCATGATTGCGGATGCGAGTTTCAAGCTTCTCCATGAATCTTCCATGTTCCTCACCATCATAGACAGACCTTTAAAAAATGGCAAGAAGAATACACCAAATTTACTTCAAAGAAACAGAAAAAGTTACAAACCCAGAAACAAACATATTTTGAAATTAGGTATTAAAATACATAAACCACAGAACAATCCAATTGTATTAATATTGCCCCAATGCTAGATGAGTATTTTTTAGAAAAACAAAACAACTTTTTTTTAAGATTTATTTTATTGTTTTTGACAGACAGAGACAGAGTGAGACAGAGAGAAGGGAAGGGCCAGAGCAGTCTTCATAGTTGCATGTCATCAGTTTTTCACATGGTTTCATTCCACACAAGTGGGCAGGTGCTGCACAGGGCAAGAACTGGGCTGGGGGCCTACCGCATGGGAGACACGCCCCCTCCCCACAAGCCAGGGGCCAAACCTGGGGCCGGGGTGGGTTGGCCAAGAACCACACTGGAGGCCTCCCACAAAGAAAGCACACCCCGGTTCAGCTTATGGATCAGCACGGGCCAGTGCAGGGATTCGATCTTTGGTCCAACGGGGCTATAGAGTGCTTAACCTACTGAGCCATCCCAGCTTCCCCAAAAATCCAAAATTTTGCTTCCTTATTCATTTAGATATCTGCAGTGTTTGACAATACTCATCATAGACTTCTCATTATAAAATGAAAGGACTAAATCCCAAATCCTTCGTACCTTTCTTTCTCAATTAAATTAATTTAGAAAACCCAATTTGGGAGAAACACAACTCAAATTACTCCCTGACTATTCCCAAGAAGCTGACACTACTGGAGAAAAACCATTTAGCTGTGTGAGTTAGACTCAGTTCAGCTATATATAACAACAAATCCAAATTAGATACAATAAATACTGATAGAAATTACTAGAGATTACTAGATCTATCTCCCACCACCATCACCAAAAAAACCACTTTGTATTCTCCAAAATAACTATGTGTAAAAATATTACCTTCTCATCTTAAATGTCTGCCCCCTCAATCTCAGCTACTGACCACAGAAAAAAACAGAAATATTTCCTCTTTTCTCACTAAAATCAACCAACCTACTTACATCTATATAACTCCTCCCCTTGTCCACCCTTCTGTAACAATGGAAACAGTACTTCAAGTTCTTATTTACAGTCAATCCTTGCTGTCGCATATCTTTACTCCTGCAATTATTCCCTTTTATCCCTCCCGTGCATCACAGATTTCTCCCACTCTACTAAATTATCCTCATGGGTATATAAACATGGCTTCAAGAAACATGTCCTTATCTATACATTTCCTTCCAGTACCACCTATTTCCCCTTTCAAAGAAAAGGTAAAGGAAGGTTTCCATGTAAAGACATCAATATTCCTGCCATTTGGAGAAGAGGAATAACCACTGAAACTCATCAATCTAAATGACATAAATAAGTAGATATTATTCAATATTAGGTAACTCTTGGTTTCAAATTCAGTTATATCTTGAACCAGTAATATTAAGTAGCAAGCCTACTTCTTTCTACTATGTAGAACTTTTCATTTTTTTTCCCTCCAAAGATCTACATTAACATCACCAAGGACAACCTCAAAAAGAAAATTTCAAAGTTAAGAAGTTCATAACATGTTAATGATTCCCTAGTGCCTTGAAAGTCCAGTGGCTTCACTCGCACATCACCACAATAGCCTCTCTATCAATCTTACAAAATTGAAAAAGCAGATCATGGTGAATCTGGGCAGCAGCTCACAGCTGCCCCCAGTGCCAGAAGGCTCCCTCACCTGGAAGTGGTGCACAGAATGCAGGGGCAAGACTGCGGACAGATTTCTGCCCTATACCACAAACAGCTACTGACACCGCCACTGCCACAAGTGCTCATAGAGCCACGGAGCATCTGTGCGACACTGGCCTGTCCTGTTACAGCTAAAGCAGCATGGTTCTTTGCAGAAATCACTACATTGCGTTATTTGGGAATAGTGCTTACAGCCCATGTGGATAGTTCTATTCCTACAGGCAAATTTGTCATGAAGGCTCAAGGCAATGAGCCTTCTAAATATCAACTTAAAGGTTTCACGTACTCTACCTGTCAGGATAGCCGGGTCTCAGGAGATCAGTTTCACTACATCTATGGCAATTTATTTTGTTAACATGATAGACCTACAGCTTGCTTCAATGGCTATTTGAATTCATTTCAGAGCAATTCACTACTGCCAGACCAGAGGTCTATTAAAAGGTCAGAGTAATGGAGTATGCATGCCTTCATCTCAGATTTTGTTCATCACAGATGGATCCCATGTGTCTTCTTCAGTAGACAAGTCACCTTTGTAGCTAGCTCCATGGCACTGCACCTTCTTTAGTCTTGATTGCTCTTCCTGAATTTATTTGTGTGTTTAAATGAACATTAAGGACTCCATCAGACTGAGTTAGTAGGTGACTGCAGAGAAAATGAAAAAATCTACCAGAGAACACAGAAGTGGGGGAGGAGGGGTGGGAGGAGAATAAAATGATTAAGCTAATTAAAAGAAGCATTCAAATCTGTTTTCTACCCTCATTAACAATTAGAAGGCCTGAGTTTGTACCCTGTGTCTTACCTTAACAACATTCTACTTGATCTTTGTATATTTCAGTGTTGTAAGGAAATATGTTTCAATCAAAACTGAACATGAGCTAGAGGAAAGAGATGTGGCTTTTGTGATATTCTATCATAAATACTTTTATTATATCTTTGTAAAATACAGTATATGTGTGCATGTAAGGTTTCTGTTCTAAGATTGCTATTCCCATAATGAAGAAAACAAAAAACAAAAAAAGGCAAAAAAAATTTTTAGATCAGGCTTATAATAGCAGCTACTGTGTAGAAATTTCCCCCTACTTCTAATTAGCTGAATGAAGAAAATATCTTTTATTTGTGATATTTTCAGAGGCATTTGCTCTAGCACAGTACATTAAATAATAAAAACTTATAAGAAAACAAAAATGACTCCCTAGCTCCCTGAACTTCTTGTAAAAAATAATAAATCAAAGAAAGGAAACATGGATTTCGGCTGCCTGACTGTGTGGCCTTGGTTTTAGCAAAGTAATTAGCTCTGAGTCTTTGGTCAACTCAGTTAATCTCTCTGACCCTCAGCTTTCTCATTTAGAAAATAGGAAGCAATCAATTACATATTCTCTGAAGTATCAGCCCAGCTCTAAATCTCTAAATTCTCTTCCACTTTCAAGTTCAGTCAACAATAATATAAAGATCATACATTTTCAGAATAGTGTAAACAGGTAGTGCAAAACACATTAATGAATTTTCTATACCTTATCACTAGCCCCTGCCTGTTTCTCCTACCTTAAAGCTTTTATGATTCTAATATTTTTCTTAATTATAATCATGTTGAATAATATGAAAAGGTTTACAGCCCATCCTCTACCTTCAGAATTTTTTAAAGTTAGAACAAAATGTAAAACTCACATATTTGAAACAGGAGTTTGAGACTATATTTAATAACTTGTGTTCCATGGGTATGGATCAGAAAATCCATGATTTACAGATTTTGTGTAAATTTTGTGTGCACAAACAGAAGCACACAAATGCCATTTTAAAAGAAATTGATCCATAGTTTCCATCTGGTCATCGAAGAGATTAAATACCACTGATTTAAAGGTTTTGTTTCTAGTTGCCTACAACAGGAAAAGGCAATTATAGATTACTACCTAACAGCTCACCTTGGATCAGCATTTCAAATATTAATATATACTCAGCTTTACTTAGTGCAAACCAACACATTTATCATACAGAAAATTATAAACACAAAAGGAAATACGTCTGAAATTCTGAAAAGCTCATAGACCTACTGAAGTTTAATCTAATATTGCTACAAAGAGTAGCTTGCCCCAACCACCAATGACTTAACCTAGAGAAAGACTGCCATCTAGTGATGGCCCGTTTCTAACATTCTTTGAAATTTAAACTTGATGTGGCCAAAGAGAGACTGCTTAAAAATCGAAAAACTACATTCTATGCTACCTGCTAGCTAAATACTTATAACTTTTTATTAATTATATTTTATATGAAGTACTTTATTTAAATTTCCATTTCTAATAGAAAGCACAATCTAGAGAACAAAGTCAAGTGCTTTTGACAGTTAAACAAAACTATGAAATAAACTGCACCACTGATTTAATTATTTGTGATAATCCAAAGACTATCCTAGTACCTAGTAAAAGGTAAACAAGAAGAAATTCTTGGAAATTAATAACTTTTTATCGCCTATATTTTGACTCAACAATATAAATGCTATGTAATCTTATTTCCAAAAACTATCAAATAAACTACAGGTTTTTGCAAAATATAAAATGTTTTATCCTAATTTCTATATCTGATGCATACTTCTGAACATCCCACCTAGATTTCGTGTGCATATTAAAAGATTTTAACTTATAAACGTCACGTCAGGAATTCTCTTCAACAAATACTTATCATTCACCTGTACTAAACCATTACAGGATCATATCAGTTGCTAGAGACTACATCAGTTCAAATCTGTTTGTCAGAAGAGAAAAATAAAAAAATATTATGAGCATGTGTTATCTCATGTAAACCCTTTGCATCTTATAAATTAGACATTATCCCCATTTTATAAATAAGGGACCTGGAACCCTAGAAGATGAAGACACCTGCCAAATTCACAAAGCTAGAAAGTATCCCCTGCATAACACCAGTGCAATCTCCCTTTAGAGAAAGGAAAGCAAGAAAGTCACATGGACCCCTAGGACAGTAGAGATGTAATACAAAGTTCTTATTGTACAATGGAGGAAACTGAGGCCAAGAAAAGTTAAATGCCTTAATGAAAATTACATTGCTTGTTACTGATATATCTGGGCTTGACTCCCAAAGAAAACACAATTAGGAAAAGCTAATGTAATATGAAGCCCAACACAAAATTAAGTGATTTAGAGAGACAGACAGACAGGCAGAGAGAGAAAGAGACTGAATTCTACATCAAGATAAGTCAGTTGCCTATTATTTATAGTTATGCCTACACAACAGCTACTCCTTCCTTATTCCTGTTGGAAGAGTCCCAATTGGCTCTGGTATTTCACCTTACCATCCCCCACAAGGGTTAATACTAATTAATCTGTAAACCAATCACAGTAACTCCCATTCCCTTTGTCAGTGACCAGTTAACAGATGACACAACTCTCACCACGTAAGAACTAAAGGGAAATTTGGCAAGGAGGATGCAAGAAACAGTTTTCTTTCCTGAAGGATGTGGGAAAAGAAGCTGCTTTTCCTACTTTGGACATTGTCCTGTACGATGCTTGGCAATACAACAACCATACTAATAAAAGAGAGACTGCCAGTAACCAGAGGATGGCAAAGGAAAAAGATGGAAAACACCTAGGTCCTTGATGATAAACCAATCCTAAAACAGTCCTATCTCCAGACTTCATGTTATGAGTGTTAATAAATTTCCTATTTTAAGAGAAATTTCCTATTTTCACTTTCCAGTATTCTGCTACTTGTAAAGGAAAGTATCCTAAATGCATAACATTGTTCAGTCTTCAACGATAGCATGCAAATCAAATAAAAAACCAACAGCAAGTCAAAGTCTACACAATGCTAAGGAATTCTGTTCCCAGGATCTAGATTCTTCTTCATCTTTTTCTTCCAGCTTAGAGTTAGCTCCCATTCACTCTTCAAATCTCAGCTTGCACTTTACTTTTTCTGGGAAACCGTCTCTAATCACAGACTTTATGTGCATCTCCTTTGTTATCAATGCCATCACAGAATTTATTAAACTATATCTTGATTGCCAATTCACTTGTCAATTTGCCAATACTAGAACATTAATTGCCTGCGGGTAGAAACTGTGTCTTGCCCACTTTATCTCCAGCATCTAGCACAGAGTCTGACATGAGGAAGATCCTTTATGTACGCTAAAAATGAAGAAAGAGAAGAGTAGCAAACTAAATAATGTGGGTTTGTGACTGTCTCAAAGATGGATGCAAAAGAGAATCACATCAAACAAAGTTTATCTACTGAGATGTTTTCAGAACCAAGGAGAACTTCAAAATACAAATAACTGAACAATTTGCTTTTTTTTATTGATTAATCCAAGAAAAAATTCCAGAGTTTACTGTAGTTTTTTCTTTTTCATATATGTTTTTTAATTTCTGTCATGGTTTTAGTCCCGAAACATTTTCTTCTCATTAAGCTCCATAAAAGCATCATCAGTATTTTTGTTTATTCCAAAAGTTAAAAATTAAGTAGAAAAAACAGATTTGAGCATGATGTTGAAAGAGAAACTGCAGGAGGTCAATAGAAGTTTAAAGTCCCTTCCCTTCCTTATTTTGGTTTCTCTCTGTCAATGTAATTCAAACCTTCTTTGCTAATTTGGATGCTCTGAGTGCATTAAAATAAAAGTAGATCATTGTACATCATCCTCAATTATAGAGGAAGCATATATTAGTTAATGACATCTAAGTTGTAGCTGATGCCCAAATGTTTGTGTACTGACACAGTAGATCAAACACATTCAAATCCTTTTTTCACCTGTGCAGATACCCAGGTATCCAACTGGCTTCACCAAGATAACTCCTACAATCAAAATAAAGCTGTAATGGAGACCTCCCTTAAAGGAGAATACTCTACTCGAAATTCCTTTTATAAAACTTCCCTTCTTCGTGTGTGTACTATAAACTAGTATAGAAGCTCCACTCCTTATCAACAAGATAGAAGCTAAGAAACTTCACAAAACCATAAAATGCCTCTCTAGAGTCATTTTTAGCAAACAAGATTATAAGTCCATTCTTTGAATGAATATTCATATTGAAGGTTGCTTTTCTCATACTTACTAATATGCTGATATTAGACATCTTTTCCCAAAAGAGGCCAATTTCAACTACAATAAAAATATGTTGCAGTATATAATAATCTAGTTTTTAAGAAGTATATATATTTAAAAATCTATTTTAAAAAATGAAGAAACAAAATCTGTTGAAGCACCTAGCCCTATCCTTGATGAGAGATACAGGATAAGTAGTACTCCTTAACAGCCATTATCCTCATTTACCACCTGGCCCTCATTTTGACATTGCGCAAATTTCAACTAGCCTTGAACCTATGAAACCATGTGTGGTTTGAAGTAAATTTCACCAGAAATACAATCATCCTGTTTTGCCATAAGTTTGTTAACATATGCCTAGTATTGTCCTAGAAGTGAATGGGTATCACCACTAATAACATGCACTGGTGGAAAGCTGAGTTGATACTCTTCTGTCTTGAAATGTTTATTTGTTCATGTTTTTGAAAAGGTACTACACTGAGCACTACACACTGTAAAGATTTGTTTACATGTCTATCTCCCCTACAAGACCCTGAGTACCTTGAAGGTACCAGTACACATGAAACAATGCATGTTTCCCACAGAGAAGGCAACATAAAGTGGCCAAGGACCTAAGGCAGTGCCCAAACATGTTTCAACATTAAAACTTTCTCCAAAAACAAGCACTCAATTTAATAATAAACATTCTTATTTAAAATGTAAATTCAAATTCTAGCAGTGCAAATAATCTGTATTTCAACTAAAATGCTAAATAGAAAAAGAAAGAATCAGAGGATAAAGAGGAGGAATTTCGAAGGTTCAAGGAAATCTACTGTGGGAGAAGAGATGTGTCTGGGAATAATTTATTTCCCTAGCTCTCCTCTAACCTCCTCTGGAAGCTAGGAGAAAGGAGATGATTAAACTACAACAAGGCCTGGCTCTGAAGGGAACTGGTGTTTCTGGCCCTTGTTGCCGATTAAAGGGGGAGGGTGACAACAGTCCCTGAGGGCTTTTAGAAAAAATTGCTTCCAGGTGGAAATTTTTTATGGTACTGTGCAACCTGGAGCCATTTTTTGCCTCCCTTCTTAACTACTGATGATTAAACCATGGGCAATCAGGCTGCAATAATGGAAACAGATAGCTCCCAAACATCATGGTTATATGCTCCAAATTACCAAGCTAACCCTCAAAGGAGAGAAAAAATTTGTTGGCAAAGTCGGGGTTTTTTTTAAGGGAGAGGATGGAGTAGAGTCTGTTAAACATTTATACTTGGTAGAACATAAAAGTAGTCAAGAACTCTATCATAATGATAAACATCAGTTTCATACTACCATTAGACACTAACAAAGGGCATGGCTATATGTTCTATTATTTAGCAATTTTTCATTATTCTGACCTGAATTAAGTGTTCTATTAAATGTTTATCACAGGGGTATGTAGAGAAATCCTACCACACATCATGTGAGACAGCTAAGTCAATTTATAACTGATCATTGTTCTGAAAAACATTTGGGGTACATGTCTGAGTTTGCAATGACAGCTCAAGAACATGAGAAAAACTTTACGTATAGAACCAATTCATAAGAAAAGCAGAAAAAACTAGAGATCAATCATTCAACTGCCCAGCCATTTAATCTAAGAAATCTTTCTATACCTAGAACATTAAAGGACAAATCCAGCTCAAAATTATAAAAAAATTTAAAAGTAATAAGCATTTTCAAAATACGTACCAACTCCTCTGTTGAACATTTTATATAACCTAACTCACTGCTCAAAAATAATCCTACTGGAGTAATTATCACTATCATCATTTCATACACGAAGCAATCTTTCTGATATTGCCAGTACACAGAAACACTTTCTGTCCACAGGTTGCTATAATTATATCAAGGATAAGAGTAAAGAAAAAAGATGAGGGGCAGGGAAAAGAAGATGCAACAGAGGAAAAGAAGGACAGGAGGGAAGGAGAGGAGAAAAAACACCATAATAATACAAGTGGCAACATTTGGGTAATGTAATTGTGACTTTTTTCTTTCTACTTTTCTGTAATTGTATACTTTGCTTAAATAAATATGTATGCTTTCATAACTGAAAAAAGAAATGTACTTTAAAAAGTCTAGAGTAGTACATAGTAGATGCTCAATAAATTACTAATTGAAATAAAAACCAAACAAGAATATATATTTCAGGGTAACTGAAGATATAATATTTAATAATTATCAAAAAAATCAAATAGGGGAAGCCAGGATGGCTCAGTGGGTTAAGCACTCACTTTGCAGCCTTGGGAACCGTGGATTGAATCCTAGCCCCGGCCCATGTGGACCCATATGCTGAACTGGGGAATGCCCCCAGTTCAGTTCTCACCGGGGCGAGACCCTGGCCCAGTTCCTGCCCTGTGCAGCCCCGCACCCACCTGTGGAATGAAACTATATGGAAAACCAATGATGTACAACTATGGAGACTGTTCTGGGCCCTCCCCCTTTTCTCTGTCTCTGTATCTCTCTGTATCTCTCTCTCTCTCGTCAAAAACAATAAAAAAAGTCTTTAAAAAAAAAAATCAAATAGATGTAAAAAAAAATAGAATGAGAATTTTTTTTCACAATCTATCCCCTACAAGTCCAAGAAGCAATTGCCACTGGTCAAAATGTTTTAAATTCAGTAACTTTTCTATAGCCTAACCTTCTCTTATTATTAATCATAGTCTCAAAATGAATTTACAACATGCATGTATTTGATACCCTGAAATTCTTAATTTGAAAATCAATGTAGCAGCTTCCTAGAGCCCTTCCACTGCAACTATAAAGCCCTCCAATTAATGTTGTTTCATTATCCTTCAAATGAGAGAAGAACAGGGAGCCTCAATGATTATTATGATGGAATCTCTGCTCTAATACTAAATAACAGATTTGTGAACTGGAAAAGGCAGCCATTTTTCTGTTGTTTCCTATTCCAATAACATGATATGTAAAGAATTCCCTACCAATATTATAAAGCTATTTATCAAAAAAAGTTCATGTTTTAGATAAAAATAAACCAGGACACACCCTTCCTCTCACACCATTAGTGCCATGTTTCCATTAGGAATCAACTTTGTGTCTTTTTTTCCAAAGAAGCATTTGTTTACAGACAGTATGGACTAGATCACTTTAAAGATCCCATACAGAAATGGGGATGCTGGGATAGCTGAACAGATTGAGTGCTTGTTTTGTAACCACAAGGTCTGGGGATCAAATCCCTACCCTGGCTCAAGCAATAACCACTGGGGTGGTGGCGAAGGTTCTCAACTCCCATGTGGGAGGGCC